>JAKTYL010000084.1:0-95794 GCA_030578715.1 Magnusiomyces tetraspermus
GGGTTCTCCGAAAGTCTCGGATTAAAATGTCATGTACTATTTTTTCACTTTTATTTTTTTTGTATATTCAGGCCATGTTCAAAGTTTGATTCTCGAGCTTTGTTTTATATGCTTTAGGTACTGGAAATTTCTTAGATAAAAAGATCTTGACTTCATGAAGAATGCATTCAATATATATATATATAGATTTATATATGTGTGTGTGCAATGTCGACTTTTTCTTTCTAGAATTTGAAAGAATAATCAAGCACCAATAGCCGAGCTCACCAATAACCAAATAAAAATTTTCTCCCAAAAGTGTTCAATTAAGATACAAATTGCGAGCAGGAACTATACTTTCAAGCAAGTTGTTGCGATGACTCAACGCTAATTCGTACCGGCTCAAAAAAAAAAAAAAAAAAAAAAAAAAAAAAAAAAAAAAATCATATTAATAAAAGAAAGAAAAAAAAACGTTGAAATTTTTTATTTCGCTGTAATCAGGGATGGGTTACCAGCGCACATATAAAATGGCACGAAAAAACGGTGAAAAATTTTCCATCAGATGAATTTAACCTTTGAATGTATATTGGCATTACAGGATACAGGACCATATATATAAGAAAACGGTTTTTTGAAATAGGTTTATTAAAGTATTTGTACGCTATCATTATTACTAGCTATTGCCACTTTTGAAAAAACGATGTGTGAAAATATCAAAATAGAAGGATGTTGCTTTTGTAACGCTTTTTTGTTTACTGTGATAGCCGAATTTTGGTTAATACTTTTTTTTCTGATCTACAATTGTAAACGATCCAAGCACTGTATTCAAATACACTCATCTATGAATAGATGGTAGATATTTGTTGATTTGAGTGTATATTTGAATGCGATGTGGCTGTATTTGTGTCTGTATGTAATGCGCTGTATGCTTAATCCGTTTTGTTATCGATAACACTCAAATGAAGCAATCAATCGATTACACTCATTAACTGGCATTACATCAAATCGATTACATGATTAGACGGTGTATCGTTCAGTATATCGCTCACTGTGTCTCACTTTTGTTACAAGATTTGGTTTATCGACAACGGCTGTCTAGGGCTGTCGTTTAATGTCGTCATTCTTTTTCACTTTTTTGAGCCATAAAGAACTTGTTTAAACTTTTTTTTTGTAACGAGTTTTAATGATCCGTCGCACTTCCGAAGGTAAATCCGTGAGCTGTTTTGGCATCTATTTTGGCAGCCTTTGTAAATTCTTTGATTTTTTTTTGACTAAACACCAAGACAAAACAAAATTTGATTTCAGATATATAAAGACCATGCTGTAATAAGCGTTGTACCTCTTTCCAGGCTTGCTCCGTTTTCACGGACCATCTCTTTCGGTTTCCTTTCGTTTTTCGTGTCTTGATCCATTTTTTCAGCCTTTTCACTCTTTTTTTTTTTTTTTTTTTTTTTTGGAAATCCGGTTTCGGCTTTAGAACCATTGAAACTGCACACTCACAACAATACCCAAACACTACATCGTTTAGTATTTAGTTTTTGTTCAGATTGGATTAAGCAGGGATACAAAAGCATTTCTGTCTACAACAAACAGGGAGAAACACCACACAACTGAGTATTTGTTCCTAGATTTCTAATCTTGTTCATTTTACGTCTTTTTTTTTTTTTTTTTTTGCGAGTAATCTATTTAGTTGCTAGTAGTTCCTCAGCTCCGGTAATTACCTAAAGTAATAAACCTGTAAACAGCCAACGGTTATACGTGTGAACACACACAAAAATTCTTTTTAGTTCTATATATACTCTAAGCCCTTTTTGTATACATGTCCCATGGCCAAAAAAAAAAAAAAAAAAAAAAAAAAAAAAAAAAAAAAAAAAAAAAAAAAAAAAAAAAAAAAAAGAAGTAGGAAATGTAAGAAAAACAAAGGAAAGGAAGAAAAAATACACATGACAGTCCTCAAAAGTAAAAAAAAAAAAAATTGCCTGGTGTTCTGGTATGATTTATACATATACTTTCCAACCATGTTGCAATGTCATTAATCAGAATGAAATCTTTTTTTTTTTTTCGGTCAATATGTACTCAATGTTATCTGTTTCCTTTATTTCATCTATTTTATCGATTAAACTATTGGTCAAAAGAAAGAGTTGAAATCATGACAATAGTGACTATAACAGTGATGATGTCAAGTTATATGCATGGGCATAAAACAATAGAAACCACTATATACACAATGGAAGAAGAGAACCAGAATAGTACAAAAATACGGTTTTAGCATTGCACAAGCCTACATCTACTACAAAAATCAATGAATACTCAAAAACCTCTCGTATCCATTACGCTCACTCATTCATTGCTTACTTGCTTACAATTACTGGCACTTACTTACTCACCTTGTAAACGCAAAATCTCTTAGCTATCTATAACAGCCAAATTAAATTGGCATTTCTCATTTTTTTTCATTTTTTCTAATCGTCAAATGGAATATTGCCATTTCTTTCCAGATGGGAAATTATGTCCAAAGAAGTGATATACGAAGCAAACGACTTGAAAATCAGAGGAGTAGCCAAAAAAAAAAAATTAACATAAAAAATAACCAACCCTCATCATCATCCGATGTCGTCGTAAATCTCTTCCCTCGTTTCTTTCACCATTTCTATATTCATTTTTAAAAAAATCAATGCAAATTATCATTAATCATAAACTATACATAAATATATATAAATATATAAAACATAAAATATAACTTTAAAAAAAAAAATTCGTTAAATAAAAATAAAAGCAATAAAACTCGGCCGGATTTGGTAAAATTACAAGAAAATTAGAAAATAAATCAGTCCAAAAACACACCTCGTTTGCAATGTAAAAATAAAGAGAGTAATGCTCCTCTCACTCGCTCATAGACAACAGTTATACCCTTTATTTGCGGTAACCGTAGTACAAGTAAATTCCCCTCTCCTTGACAGAATCTCTCGTCATGTTGCCTCCAATACCAATAAAGCAGGTGTTCATTTTTCTGCTTGCGTTTCTCCAAATGGGTGATCCCATGTCCATGCCTTCAATAGATACTGGTCGAGTTTCTGGAGACGGCTGTGGAGAAACAACAGTGGCTGCTGCTCTGGCAGCCTCTTTCTGGGCTTCCTTTTGGCGAATCTTGTTCTTAGCGTATGCAGAAAATGTAAATCCTTGAGTAGTGGGAGACTGTGGTGTAGGTAATGCGGCAATGTTTTGTGACTCAGGATTGCTGCTTTCTTCTCTAAACATCCAGCCACGACGGCCTTGGCTAAGGGCAATCTTGAAACCAGGAATGCTGCTCTTTTCGAGCTTGACAAGCAAATCGCGAGTGAATTCAAAGATTTGAATATTAGTGTTGGAGTTTAAGAAACTCAAGTCTTGTGCAGTCCACATGTTGATGTTGGGATTTCCAGTCAAGTCGACATACTCAAGCTTGGGAAGCTTGGGAAGAAAAGCTTTAAGAGCATCGATGCTGAAGTTGGCAAATCCAAGAGAAAGCGAAGTCAAGTTCATTTCAACCAAAGGCTCAAGGTCGCTGAGTGGCAAACCGTGGAGGTTGAGATAGTCCAAAGGTGGCAGGGACTTGACAATGGATTTAACGTCTTCAGCAGAAAGCGGAGAAGGACGAGTAGCTTCGTACATCATATTTAGCCATTTCAAAGATTGTGTTGCTGGGTGAAGTTTGAAAAATTGAACAGTGTCTTGTGAAGAAAGTAAAGAGCATTTAGAAATCGAGAGATGGGTGAGTTCTGCTGAAGGACGAATGGCGTAGAGACAGCTAGAAGTGATTTGAGTATGGGTCAAGTCGAGGCGAACAAGGTTGGGTAAACGTTCTAAAAGAGCTTTGATGACATTAGCGGGAAGAGTAGAGCAGCCGTGGAGCGAGAGACGAATAATGTTGGGAAGAGGTCGAGAGTAGTATTCGAGCGCTTGAGGGTCTTGCGTGCGAATGTACTCGCCATTTTCAGTCTTGGCAAAGCCACAAGATGATGCAACGGCTTCAACAAAAGATGAATGGGTTGCACCACAAAAGTCCAATGCTTGTAAGAATGGAAGAGAGTAAAGCTTTTCCAAAACCTTAACGTCGATGTCCTGCTCAATGTTTTCAGAAGCAAGAAACTCGTTGAGGTTAGGACACAACTCCAAGCAACGAAGAATGGTGCGAGCAGTAAGCATTTGGATTTCCTGGTTCATTCGGCTGGAGCGACCAAGACCGACAGATGTGAATCCAGAGAAATCAATGGTTCTGGTGTAAGTGCCAAAATTTGTATTTTCAATGGATTTCAAAAATCTGTCAAATGCATGGGGGTGGGCAAAAGCCACATGTCGGTACAAAATAGGAGTTCCGACATTGTAAAAAGCATAGTTAGAAGACATGAGCTTACTGAAGCTGGCAACAGTGGAATAGTAGTTTGCTGGATTACCGTCGCACTGTTCCAAAATAACATTTTGCAGAATTTGATAAAGAATCTCAAAAGGCATCGACTCAAGCCGTGGCTGGCAAACACGTTGCGGGGGCTCCTGTGGTGTTTCTGTCAGTGTCAAATCTAAAGACATAAGAGGAGGCGTAGGCAACTCTTCAGCCATCTTACCAAAATTGAGCGTATCTAAAGCAGAGGAGAGAAATTCCTCGCTGTGAGAGTTGTTGATCAAATTGTCATCTTGGGCATCATTGGAATGAGTGCTGGAGATGTTGCTAGAGTCGTTGAGAAATGTAGATGGGTTGTAAAAATCAACAGATTGCATAACTTTAATAGATAGTTGTAATGAAAATTGGTGGTTGTTTCTGTATCAGTATTTTCAGTTGAAAATGTAGAGATAATAAATATGTATAAAATGTGAAAATTTGTAAAAAAAAAAACAAAGATGGTTTGACAAGAGAAGGCCTCTATATTTATATTAGAAAAAATACAATGGTCTTGTGACCTAAAAACTTTTCCAATATTAGAAATCAAAAAAATGGGTGGTATGGTAATTACATTACATTGCTTTCAGATTCTGCTGGCTTTACCCCGCTGTGGAAGTATATTTGTATGTGATATGTGTGTTTACATCAATACAGCACTACAAGTAGCACAGTAACGCATTACATTACTTGATAGCATGTTACACTCAGCCCATGCACTGCGTTGTTTCATTTATTTTTTTGTTCAGTCTCCATGCCAAGTCTTGAAAATGAAAAAGTGGCCTGGCTTGATTAAACTGATGATGCCAAAATCTCAAAGGCTGGATTCATTTGGATTTGTGTCCTATCCGTTTTTTTATGCGTTTTCAAGTAGCTTGGTGTTGAGTAACTAGTAGCCAACGTGGCAATAATGAGGGGAAATAGAGTTGGGGGTGTAATATTCTTGTCAAAACTAGCTGTAATGACAATTGAATATTGACTGGTTGTTGTTTCCACCGGTATAATGGTAACTAAGTGCGAGAAGGGTGTATGTTAGCCCCCATTTCTGTGAACTGATTAGGTTTGATTATGGATTTTCCAGCCCAACAAGGCCCTACATAAAGACGCTGTTTCTGTGTAGATTTACTATCCTTTTTTTTCAAGCTGGATCGTGATTGACATAAAAAGATACTCTGAAATATGGGGTTATTAGATCAAATGGCGTAGCAAATTTTATATAATGAGGAATTGCCTTTTATTTTTAAAGGCGCCAAACTTTGTTGGTGACGACTTTTTAGATATTAATACCTGATAATACCATGTGATACAAAATAACTCTCAGTCTTAAAATCTCAGCAATACGTTTTATGGGTATGTGTTCATTAGCTGCCCTCAGGCCAGACATGTGTTTATATTGTAGAGGACAGGGGAACAGAGCAAAAAAAATAAAATAAAATAAAATAAAAGCTAGTAACAAAAGAAACGGCAAGATTATCCAACTCGGCACAGTCAAATGCTGGGTAGAATGTCGGCAAAACTCCCACTCAAGGACTCACAATGTGTGATGTGTGGTGGGTTTCGTTTGTGTCCACCTGTTGGCGCCCAGCTGTTTTGTTGGTTGTTTATAGACCAAGCGGCACATAAATGCTCAAGCCTTCGTGACCTGTTTTTTTCTTTTCACGGCATCGCTTTGGTAGGCCGTATGCTGCGTGAGATCATATATGGTTATAGGCCGTTTTCCGGAAACGAAGAACTGGCTAGTGAATGTTTCTCGACATGCTTGGTAGTTTGAATAGTAAGAGTTGCAATATTTGTCGGCTTTCTTTCGGAAACAGAACCCGTCTTCAAAAGCAGGTTCACCTGGTACATCTCACAGCTTCATTTCTTTAAGTTTTTTAAGCTCTTCTTGAACTGAAACTCAATTTTTAACTAATGCCTTTGATGTTTAATATATACTTGGTATAAACCTGTATATATTTATAGAGCCTGCTGGGAGGTGGAGCCCTGAGAATAAAAAAACAGGCTTTATTTGATTTTTTTTTTTGATTATCTAATACCTGGTACTATTATCATTTGTGCCGTTCCGTATTGTTTTTTTCTATGAAATTCTTCGTGCTTTTGATTTGATTTTATTGTTTATAGACGTGGCTATCTACTGTCTCTAGGACATCACTTGCCATAGAATGTGATTCACAATTACTACAGCAGTGTACTCTTATTGCCTCATTTTTGTAGGTACAATCCCTGCTTCTACCTCCATTATTTCAACTGGTGTTATTCTGAAAGCTCCTAGTATTCTTCTCGGCACCACGTTTTGTGCTTTTGCCAGTGTTTGAGACTGGCTTGCTATGGTTGATCTGACCCATACTTCTATTTCATATTTTATTATCGGTCTGACACCGGAATTGAGCCCATTACTACTTTTGCCTTTTGGCTTTTCATTTCAATGTGATTGTTGAAGTTGAGTCTTCTGTCTAGTATCATTCCTTCTTACTTTGTTTATAGGCTTGAGGCTGCAATTTACTGGTCCTCTCCGCTTGCTGTCATAAGGCCATACCTGGAGTTTGTGATCAGAAAAATATTCCTTGTCACCCTCTAGAAGTGTTCAATAAACTCAATCTTTTCACTTGATTTTTCAGTAGCAAACAAAAGGTGAATAACGGAGCCTGACTCGTGTGTAGAGACGTTTCTTAGAGAGCACAACATTATGTTGTGGCGACTCATCCAATCTAGAGCTTCTACTGCTTCTTTATTGTTCCTTTGTACTGTTTCATCCCAAACATAATGGTGTAAGTTATAGTCTCCTGCAATCACCATTTCCTCTTCGTCGTAGTGTTTCAATTTTTTCATCACCGCTACCAGGGCTCCTTCTTCTTCTGGTAATGGGTTTTGTGGCTGATGGTAAACATTTATTATCCTGGCTTTGTCCACCTTTATGGTTACCATGTCAGGTGTTTCATTTTATTTTTTTGGCCAGTACGGTTCTTGGAGCAGTAGTATATCGGCCTCTTTGTTTTCCATGATTATTCTTGTTGATTCGTCTTTTTTCCTGCAATGCAGTTGATAGACTTGAATAATCATTATTATTAGTGGTATCAGTTGTTATAGGTTCCTGATTATATTCATTATCAGAATTTTCATTTTCTTCTTCCAGTACGGCAAGCATGTTTGTGTCTCCCTTTGACGTTTGTTCTTCCGTTTCTTTTTTCTACAAGACCTGATCTAGCAAAGAAATTGCTGTGTATTTTTGTTTTCTTTCTTCTCGGCCCTTTGGAATGAATCTTTCCCATGCTTGGAATTTCTTCCTTGCGAATTGATCTCTACTCACGTATGCGACCACATATTTTGTATCCATATTTACGTTCACTCCTCTAGTCGCAGCTCCATAGTCTTGTGTTGTTTTGAATGTGACTATTGCTATGGCATACTTTTCTCCATTTCTTCTAGGGTTCTTAACTTCAAAAATTATTGGTTTGCAAAGTAGTTCGATGCCTTCTTCGTCGAAAGCTTCCTCTACTTGTTCCACAGTGGTGTCTAGTTTGGGCCCCCTTATAACACATTTGCACCATGGCTCAGTGTCTAATTTTCTGTAGTTAGGGTCTAGTTCGCAAATTGCGTCTCTAACTTCTTCAACTTGTTCATTGTTTTTGAGATAGACAGCTAAGTTGTTTTTACTGGTAAGTCTCATAGAAGCAATAGTGCCTTTTCCGAATTTTTCATTGATCTGTTTTGCTAGCTCTTCTCTTTTGATTTGCTTTGTAACGTCAATTACTTCTATGTAGGCCACTCCAAGAGCCTTCATCTTTTTGTTTCTGGTGGCCTGATATTCTCTTATGGCTTTGAGGTCTGCAGCTGGTACCGGAATGCGTCCACCCCATACTGGCACGTCGGACTTTTGAATGACTGCTGCTTTTGTTTTCTTTGCATCTTTTTTGACAGCCTGGATTATTCTGTTTTGACTCACTGTTGTTGTAGCTGCAGTTTCAATTATGTGTTCCAGTTTGCTTATGTCTTTGCTAATTTTACGCATTTCGATCATGTGGCTGGTAATTGATTTTTCATGGTTTGTGGTAACATCTTTTTGAAACTTTTCAATTTTTTCGTCGTTTTGGTTGCACCTTTTATCAAAATTACTTGAGAAAAAGTTGACTGTTTGATTCATTTCGCTTACTGACTTTCTAATTAGAATGGTGTGACCCGAAGCAGATGCCGTTTCGGCTGTTTTCAGGCTCCCTTCTCGCGTGTTACAGCCAAAGCCATGTTGCGCTCTATTTGGATCATTTGTTTCAATAGTTTCTCGTAAGAATCTTTCTGCTGCTTCTTTGGTTCTTCATCTTGTTCGGTTTTTGTTTCTGTTGTGCCTTCTTTATTGTTGGGCATCACATAGTCATTGTTTCTCGTTTCCGACGAGTACTTGATTTCGCTATCGATTTCAGCGACAGTTGTTTTTAATTTTATTTGCTTTCTGATTTTTCGGTCGAGCTATTCATTGATTGCTGTTGGGAGTTTGGATCGGGGCAGCTCCTCTTGCTAGAGGACTCCAAGCGTATGGGATTTAGATCCATCGCAGTGTCATTGTTGTTATCGTTGTTTATGGCCGGTGTGCTGATTGTAGGAGAGAAAAACTTCTCAGGCGATCAGATTTGGTTATCAACTTGCATTTCATTGTCTTGCGACGTTGAATTGATGTTTTCTTCCATTTTGTCGAAAAAGTTACTGAGAAGATTACCCGGTGTGAAAAATATGTGAAATTTTTCGTGCCCTAGGCTGAACCAAACACTGTAATCAATCAGGGTATCCATTCAAGGATAAAGTATCGGGTCAGATTACTACGAATTCTCGTGTCGGAGTAATGCTGTACTATTGCCGATTCCAACGGATCCGAGAAACAAGTGTTGCAACTTAATAGGGTTTTGGAGTTGAATATAACAGAAACACCAATAGAATCCATGACAGTTTGTCAAAACAAAATAGATAGGGCTATGTTACACACGAAAATTGATAGAAGTGCTACCGTTAAGTCCAACAGCCTGTACTTCAAAAAAAAAAAAAAAAAAAAAAAAACAGAAATACTAGTTAAATCAAGAAGCAAAGCTCATGCCTTATTCTTAACAGAATAAAAACAGCATTTTTCTGGCCAGATTGAGTTTACACGAGAGCAATGGTAACATTTTTAGTATTTTCAATGTATTTTCAGTGTATTTCTGATGGCATTCGTTAGGATGTATATACACTGTATATTAGTAACATGCCTAGTTATCAAAAAGACCTTTGACAAGCGCTTTATCAACGATGACAATGACAGTAGCTACAAAACTAGTTGTAAAACCAGCGATCAACAAAACGAACATGAACTACAAGAGCATTAGCATAAACAACAATAGGAGCATTAATTAGCATTAATTTAAAGCCAATGGCGTTATTTGACATTGCTAGTGGGGGAAGCTGTGTCATGTGTATGCGCTTTGAATATCATTTGAGCTTATTTTTAACATGATTGAAATAGTTCTACATGATTTGACATATGGGTTTGATGTAAGGATCCAGTATAGGTATTTGATCAGCATATGTAGAAGTTTTTTTGTGAAAATAAAGGTACATGTGGTGAATGGCTAAAGGTGTGAAATTAATTCTGTGAAAACTATAGTAAGTGTATACATTATGGCAGTCTCATAGATCATTATCCAAAGCATTAAAAATATATATTCTCTACTGACCGTTTTTCTTGTCAGTATTAATGAAATTCATGAAGGATTGTCATTCCTAGTAATATACATGGCAATGCCACCGGTCGAAAGCTAACATTGTCACGTGATGAACGGCTTAAAAACAGTGGGCCAAATGGATTGGGTATCCTATAATTGTGGCTTTGCCACAATAAAGAACAAGCGAGTTCCAAAAAATACACTATACTACTATAACATATGCAACAAAAAAAGGGTTGTAGATATATGAAATAGTCCTGATCATATTATTGTTCTTGTTTCTGTTTTTTATGTTTATTGGTTGATTAATAGTTAATCATTCTTATACATTGTCTGTCATTTCTCATATTATTAAATCTATCATTGAATTGATATTGTTTTGCTATGACCTAGCGAAACTTATTTGGGACAACTTCAGCAAATCAAAACGAATTTGCACCTGGTTTAAGTCTACACAGCCGCGTGTATTAAGCATGCAGATGTCCCAAAGCGGACTTACATAAAACGTCACTTGAGTTACCACGACAACATACATAACAATAGAAAGTAAACAATTACATAAGCAAACGCAGATTGAAGTGGGTGGGTGTTTACCTGTGAGAGAGAGTGTGTGTGTGTGCGTGTGTGCGTGTGTGCGTGTGTGCGTGTATTGACTGCACGAGGCTAACCTACTTTTTATTGTTATTTTTTCTTCGTGTTAACCATCAACCTAGACACCAACAACAATACCTGTTAAAGCCAGCCTTTTTTTGTCGTTTTTTTGGAAACCTCCTCTAAACAAAAACAAAAAAAAAACGGTTTAGTCAAAAAAAAAAACGTGAAAGTCGAACTATAAGCTTCTTCTATCAATATAACTCTTGGGTCTAACAGCTAGATATTTACATATATTTATTCCATTATAGACACGCCTGTACGCTTTAGCCGCGTGTGCTTTTGTATGTGACCTGTTTGGTGCAAGACCGACTTTTTCTTTGAATTTATGTCCACTAACTGAACCCGACTAGATTAGGATCCGAGAATTTCACATTGTGAGAAACTTCAGCTTCATCAGCTATTTCTCAACATCTCCGTCAACACGAATAATATGACCAACGACTTCTCGCAACCAGATCAACCAATATGGTCTCAAATGGAAATGGATAATGAGAATCTGTCTAATACTCAACTTCCACCAGTCTCTACAAACAGTCCGGACCCCGACTTGAGTTTTCCAACTAGGTATAACGTAGGGTTCGGGTCCTACAACCAAAGCATGCGGCACAGCATGATCGCAGACTCACAGTACCGTGACCTGCCGTTTCAGTATCAAAACAGTCCACAGCACCAGTTTCAGCAGCAGTATCCATCTCAACAGTATCCACAACAATATCAGCAGTTTCAACATGAGCAGTTCAACTACCCAAACAGCCAGGCTTTTGGATACAATTCTCCCGTGTATGCTCCACCTAATTACCCTATCCGTAAAACTCACCGGCACTCAACCAGCACACCCGAATCTGTATTTCAGTCATCTTACCATCATTCTGGATACTACAACGACAACAACTCTTCTCAAAACTACTCGTCGGCATATGCCTCTCAACAGCAGCAACAAGCTAGACTTCGGTACAATTCCATGTATTCTGACTTAGATGACGAGCCTCCACGGCAGAAACGTGTGTCACCGCTTGATTCTTCTTCTGCTTCATCTGGTCCTGCATACCCTTCTTCACGTCGACCACTTCCAAAACAGCATGCACATAGGCTTCCTCAACGACCGTCACGGTCTCCTCAGCTTGGTCAGCCTCCTCAACTGATCCAAGCCTTTGGATTGGGCTCAGAAAGCCAGCCTTTGTATTTTCCTGCCGAACCTCGTCCTAGTCCTAAGCTACCTTTATACATGCCTATTGATAATAACAGCAACAGTAACATGACAGCTAATAATAATGTTAGTAATAACATTGATACTCGGTTTTCGGATCCAGTAAGGACTCCAGAAGCTCCATCAACACCAGTCCAAGCTCCAAGACATACGTCTTTACAATACCCTTATGCTACGCCTCCACGATACAATCCTTCTTTTTCTGCTGTTACTACTGCAGCAGCATCTAACAATGCTTCTACTGCTTCGCCTTCTGCCATGGTGACGCCCATTTCTACTACTGGAACTCCCAACCTCGTTATCCATTCTACACCTACACGTTCTAATACTTTGAACGCGTCACCTACAAAAAGCGCTTTGAAAAAGCCAGGAAGTACAGACACTCTTTCTAGTTTTAGTCCTAGTCCAATTCCAATTGACCCAAGCAATCGTACTTCTCCACACAAGAAAGCAGCAGCGTTTTTTCGTAAAGGTTCACTTGGCAGGCTTTTGAACCCAAAGCCGAGTTCGCTTACTTCTCCAGGTACCGAAAACGGTCGTCGTGGCGGTAGCGGTAAAAAAGCAGTATCGTTTGTCGAAACTGCGCCAGAAGTGATTCAGTATGAAGCTTTGACTCCCGAAATGTCGTTTGTGAGTAATGGCTCAGGATCTCCAAACAATAATGATAGTGACAGCGATGATGAAGGCGAGCTTTCTTATTCCAGTACGCCAAAAGAGTTTCATCTTGATGGTCCATTTGGCACTCCTAATGGTGGTTCAGATTCTCAGTATTACGAAAAACATTTCAAGATGCATACCCCTCCTCCTCCATTACAGGATAGCGATGACAATACCCGAGGTGAAGAAGACAGCATTTCTAATGTTCCAATTATTGAGCCTCCAGAACTCATGAGTCCAACTCTCATGTCCATGAGCCAAATGCACAGCTCACAATCCAAACTTTTGGGCATTGACACTGGGTTCCAAATGTATGGCATGTTTACTGAAAACAGTGGAAACGGTAACAATTACAATGGCAATAACATTTATGATGATAACGATGACGACGATTTATACAATAACAATAATTATAATAACAATAACGGTGATAACAACATGTTTCATTCACCAGAGTCTCCCGAATCTATGCGACGACCTTTACCCCAGCTGCCAAACCATTTTCCTCCATTTTCAAGTCCACCACCGCCACAGCTTTATAACAATAACAACAATTATCAGAAGCAAAGTCAGCAATTTCATCATGCAAACAAACCTCAGTTTGGCGTCAAAATCCAGCGCCGGCTTCCGTCTATTGAACCCTACATTAAAAGCGAGCCTGTTGATAAAGCACATTTCCCAGATTTATCTCTGCAAGTTCATCAACCTCAGAATCAGCAGAGCTATCAACAGCAGCACAATAAGCCTACAATGTTGTCTGAAATTCCTGAATTGTCTAAGATATCTGAAATTTCTGAGACATTCAGCGATCCAACGGTCAACAAGCTACATTCCACGCAAATCAAAACAGAGCCAGACACGGGTCCAGAGTTTGGACAAATGTTAGCCCAAATCTCTGGTTCTGGAAAAGCGCAGAAGCCAGCATCAGCCCCTGACTCTGAATCTGAATTTTTTGCTATCAAACCTGAACCATTAGACGATACTCCATTGTACAGGGTTCCGGTTTTTTCAAGAAACATTCCTCCTCAACAATCCGATTTGAGTCAACAACAACAGCCACAGGATTTGAATCTGCAAGAAACCCAAAAGGAAACCCAAAACAATGCCCAAACGGAAAATCAAAAAGAAAACAAAGACAACGAAGATCATTCTTTCGCTGAGAATGGAGGAAAACAAGATTTAACTCAATCGGAAAAAATCCAAAACCAAGCAAAGTCAAAAACACAAAATCAAACGTTACCCCAAACCCAGGTTCAAACATTACCCCAAAACCAAATAAATAAACGAGGACTGGAAAAAATAACTGAAAATGTGGAATTGACTAAGCTCAACAGGTCTGATGAGCCTAATGCGTCTATTCCTGCAGATGATGTTAAAAATAATAGCAATATAGTTACTTTACCAGATAACCAAGAGGATGATGATAAGAAAGAACTAGAAGCAAAAGAAGGAAGTGAAGTTGAGGATCATGATAACTTGTACATTCTTAATGATATGCAACCACCTGCTCAAACTGAGAAATCTCGAACTGATTCCTTACGCGATGAACAACGTGTTCTTCAAACTGCTGTCCATTCATTGTTGACCAAAAACGGCCAACAACCCAAACCCAATCGTGATTCTGCAAACACCAAAGCTACGCAACCTTCTAACCAACAAACTCCGTTCCACTCAAGCCACGGTCAAGATTTGGTTTCTGAACTGGACAGCGATTCAGAGCTTCTACTTCCGCCTGGATACCAACAACAACAAACACAACAAGGAGGAAGCCAGTATGCGACTGCTCAAAATTCTGCACGCTCTAGTTTAGGTTCTTTTGTTTCTGTATCGCCAGGGCCCCAAGAACTCACCAATACTGCTTTTGGAGCACCAGAAAATGCTTCTGGTTCTTCTTTACTGTCTAAGAATGGACAACCAACTGTGTCACAGAAAAGGGAAATGTTGATGGAGGAATGGAATAAGCAAAACTCGTTGTCGCGTCAACAAGATGCTAGCGAAAAGGATGTAGCCAAATCAGCAACAGCAACAGTAGTACCAGCTGCTACAGTAGTTACTTTGGACTCAGGCACCAACACACCTGTTCCACAATACCCAAGCAAGGAAAGTTCAAATGGAAATAGAGATACTTTATCAGATTGTGTTGAACATTCTGAACAAAATGTTTCAGTTAAGAAAGAACCTGTTGAGGAAGAGCCAGTTATGGTTACGGTTAAACAGGAGCCAGTGGATGAAGTTCATCAACTACACAAGGACCAAGCTCCAGTTTCTAATCAACATGAGCATGAAGCTAAACATTCCATAGAACCAGAACAAGAGCCTCAGTCACAGCCTGAGCCTGAGCCAGAACAAAATGTTGCTCCAACCACTCCAGAGCAAAAAAATGCAAGAGGCCCAGGTGAAGTGCCATCCGATTCGGAAATTCAACTTTCATCTGAACCAGGCAGCCCTGCACTACAAGTTCAGTCCAAGCCATCTGCAAACCTGTACAGCAATCCAAGCATCATTTCTCAAATCCAGCAAACGCCTGTTCTTCTTCAGCACGACTTTTATTCCCAAATGGCTCAACAGCGACAACAACAGCATGCTCAGATGCGGTCAGATGCTGTAAATAGTTTACATTTCAATCATGGCGTACCAATTGCATTTGCCCAACCCAACAATGAGTTTTCACCTATAATCAACAGTAACAATCCTATAATTCCTCCACCCTACTCTACATTTTCTCCCTACGATTTCCCTCCATTCGCAACTCCTCCTCCTTCTCATTCCCATCTTCATCCCCATAATTCCCACATCCCTAATAATTCTAATCCTTCTCATTCTCAACCTTTACAAGCTCCTGGCGGTGCTTTTTCAGGAACTGGGCATGTGCGGTCTGTCAGCGGCAGCTTTACAAAGTACCAAAAACCACAAGAACACCCCAATTGTGCTCCCAACCCCAATAACAACGGTCATAACCATCCCCACCACGATTTCCAAACAGTACGCCCAGTTTCACAGCTTTCTGTTCGCCAACAGACTTCTTGGATTCCAAAACCTGCAACTCCAGCAAGTATTGCAAGTCCCGCTAGTCCTGCAGACATCGCTGACAGCAATGGCCGTGACGGCCAGAGTAGAATTGATGAAGTTGTTCATCCTGCTGACGAAGGCCCGTACCACTTTGTTCCTCATGTTCATTCTTTGTCAGATTTCAATAGTAATGCCAACAACGGTAGCAGCAGCAGTTTAGGATTATCAGATTGTGATTCTCAGCATCACGTTGGTTTACCATCTTCTTCTTATCACCGCCTCCATGATGATACCATAGAACAAGATCCTAAATCAGCTTCTTCTTCCTCAGCGCCTCATCCATTAACTGTTCAAATCAAACAGGAAGAACAAGAAGCTACAACGATCTGCACTCCAGTCGAACAAATGGTTTCTGTTTTTGAAACACACGACGATGAGCGACGATTTAAAGAGAGGCAAGCAAAACAAGAGCAGTTACAGCGAAAACAACAAAAACAGAAGCCTAGTGGTTTGGCGAACAAAACAAGCTTTTCGAGCGATGATGATGGCGACGAAGAAGAAGGAAGATATTTGGATAGTTCCGGCTTTGATCTTAACAATGATAATCCTCTTGTTCGTAAAGAAGATGCAGCAAGAAGCTCAGCAAACAAGGGTATACCATTGTTTTCTAGTCATAATAACAATATCAACAATCGGGTTCCTAAGATCATTACTGATTTTGCTAAGCCATCAGCTCCCAAGACTTTGAAATCTCCATTTATGCCTGACCAAGAGTCACAGTCACTTTTTTCTTCATTAAACGCTGTTCCAAGCTCTCAAGGCCAAAAAACATCTACTGCCCAGAAAAAATATCAACAAAACACTCAAACTCGTAATTCCTTGCCAAGTCAAGATCATGATGGCAACACCACTCCCAGCAATCTTTCCAAGCAAACGGAAGCTGTTTATATCAAAGAAGAACAAACTGAAGATGAGCCAGCAGTACATGCTGAAATGAACATATCTGATACCAATCTTCCAGAACTTGCCGAACTTTACGTTGATGTTGACGAGTTTCAAGACAGTTTTATCAAATCCGAGACTTCGCTTGTTGACTATCCTAGCTCCCACCCCCACGACAACCCTGCCGAGGACAATTCCAGTTTCCACAACGACGCAGACTACAGTTTTGACGAAGGGCCATCTACTATTGTCGCCAGAGGCACCAAAATGAAGGCTCGCCCAAGTTTAATTTCTTCAGATGTACGGGTTTCCAAATTGATCCAGCTGAGTCGTCAAAGTTCTTTTGCTTCGTCTCTGAATGCTTCTTTTATTCCTTTTCTCACAGCTTCAGTGCCATTGACTTTGGATCTCCCAGGGTCTACTAGTCCTGTTGCTACTAATACTACATCTATATCTGGATCAGCGTCTGCTTCAACATCTTCACCTTCTAAAACTCCTTCTATTTCACAAAAGCAAAAGCAACACAGACGAGTTGAATCTCTTCTGATTCCTGCCGAGTCGAGCTCTCCACGCCAAGGTACGCAAACTAATGCCACCCTTGGTAATAAGGGGTTTGTGACTCCTCGACAGCACCAACCTCTTTTGTCGTTTGATATTGATGATACTGAGTCCGACTTTAGGTTTGATGACTTGGATAAAGAATTCGATTTGATGCTATATGAATCGGTATGTTTATACTTTTTGTTTTGCGTATTTTACTTCAACACGCTTTTAAACTTTATTATTACAATTGCTAACATTTTCCCTCTAACTTTTCTTTTTCTTCTTCTTCTTTCTCTTTTGTTATTTTATTTTATTTTTTGCAATTTTTTTAGCCTGATGGAAACAATGGAAACCAAGATTCTGAAGGCAAACTAACCGACTCAGAAACAAGGCATGGATACCTTGTTCGCGAAAACAGCGACGTTGTAGTTGCGATTGCGCAACGCAGACGACGCTCAAAAGCAAACACCAATCTCTATAGCCACGGCAACAACAGTGGCGCAGGTGGTGGCGGTATGGGTATGGAAGGTGTACAAGGGTATAGTGATGGGCTGATCAATGAAAAGATTAGAAGTAAAACTAAACGCAAAGTGAGTGGTCAGTTTAAGCATTTGGTTGGTGGCGGAGATGATAATGAAAAGAGTGAGGAAAAGGGTGACAAGAATGGGAATGCTGACGTTAAGGAAAAAGATCTTTGCAAAGCTGGTGATGAAAGCAATGCTGAAGCCAAGGCTAGTCAGGAAGGTGGCCATGCAAAGGTGCCTGAATCCAATCCTGAAGTTGAACAAGCCTCTGAACCTCAGTCTGAGCTTGAAGTTGAACAGCAACAGGAAAAGGAACATGAAGAAGCACAAGAAAATGAGGCTGTTCCTGAGCCTTTGACCAAACCTGAAGTTGAAGCCCTTATCAAATCCGAAAAAGCAAAGCAAAGATACCGCAAAACTTCGCAAGTCTTTTCCACCGACCGCGGTCGACTTTTTGTCCGAATCATGAGCCTTGAAAACATCCAAATGCTTTCAGAAATTGACATGCGCAATGCCAAAGTGAGCATGATTTTGGATAATGGCTTGCATTCCATCACTACACCCTATAAAACCATGAACCAAGAAGGAACCAGGCTTGATCACGAGTTTGAGCTTGTTGTTGGCGAGTCGTTGAATTTCATATTGACGTTTAGAGCCAAGTGGGCTAAAACTGAGCAAGTCTTGCCATCACCAAGAATAGTCCAAGCCTCGCCAAAGTCGGTCCAAGCGTCACCCAAAACTGAATCTCCAGGTGCTAACTTGCTTCTCAGCTCCGGCGCAAGAGTCACGTCTAGTGGACCAGTTGCTTCAACTCTTTCGCAAAACTTGAAACCAACTCCTTCAATTGCTTCTTCAACAGTGTCGTCGAAAAAACGACATGGATTTTCTAAACTATTTGGTCGAAACAAGAGTGACAAGGACAAAAAGGCTAATATTGGTGCGCCAATTGTTGCACCAGTTCAGTCAGCACGACTTGGAAACGTATCAGCAGCAGCAGCAGCAGCCGGTAGAAAGAGTATTATTGTTTCTCCGCAATCTAGGTTGTTACCAGTTGCCCAGTCGCCAGCTTCTCATCAAGTCACTAAAAAGATTCCTGATCCTTGGGATCGATTTGTTGCAGCAGATGGATCATTTGCACGTGCATTTGTCTCACTTTCGCAGTATGAACAAGAGGTATATGGAGTTGCAAAGCAGGTATCAATTGCTTGCTTTAATGAATGGACGACGGAAGTCACTGCAGATAATTCAAACCCTAGTCAATCGCCAAGTTTGAATACACCATCTGAAGCAGTGACTAAACGACGGAACCCATATCCCATTGCCAAATTGACGTGTCAGTTGATGTTTATTCCAAGAGGCAGGGCCGACGAGAGTTTGCCTACATCTATTGAGGAAGCTCAACAACAGCTGGATCTTGTGAGAAAACAAATTGCAGAGGCCAAGACAGAAGAAAAGAAAGAAAAAGAGGTGAAAGAGATCTTTTGTGAGGGATATTTATCCCAGCTAGGAGGTGACTGTCGGTACTGGCGTCGTCGTCATTTCAAGCTTGACGGATCCAGACTTACACTGACAGCATACAGCGACAGTTCGCACAAGCCACGAGTCTCTATCAATTTGCGCAAGGCTGTTGAAGTGGTTAAAGAAAAAAAAGTTTTGGTGCAACCAACAACATCTTGGGGTGCCAACAACAGCAAGGCTCGGCGTCAATCAGCGTTCGCAGAACAAGAAGAAGGGCACATGTTTGTGAATGAAGGATTCCGAATCCGTTTTGCAAATGGAGAAATTATTGATTTTTACAGCGAAAGTTTAGATCAGAAACAAGCGTGGGTATCAGGACTGCGCCATATTATTGAATCAACGCAGAAAGCTGGAGATGAAGATAAAAAAGGACCAGAGAAGAAAGCAGTGGAGTTAAAGCCATGGATGGAACAGGTGCTGGCCAATGAACAAGGTGCATCGACGTGAAAAATGAAAAATATACAAAAAAATAAATAAATAAAAATAAAACGAGCTCAAGTCGGTATTGAGACCAAATTAGGACAGGTACGAAGACGTATATGTTGAGATCAAGATGAAATTATTGAGATTTTATTATTCCTTAGATCGAGAGAGTATCTGAGGTTGTATCTATTAGGAGTTATATATAATACTAGTAATAATACATAACACATTGGACTGCCCAATATCGACCATACATGTTGAGGAAATACACAGAAATGGAAGTTACAGCCATGCACGGCTGGTAATGTGGGAGGAAAACCTGGGATAACCCGGTAACCGAGGATCGAGGGCTGGCCAATCAAATGCTGGGGTGGGTATGATCTATCCCGCCACGAAAACAAAGATGCCGAGTCCAACGAAAATTTCTTGGAACAGCAAACTACGATAATTGATATAAAAGCCTCACTGAAAATGACACCACCCTAAAAATACATTAAAATAATATAACAGTCTTAGACATGTGTCGAAAAAAGTTCGTCATTGACTGATTTTGCGGCGCAACTCCTGAAGTTACAACTAATGAAATACATCAAGGTCGATAAGTCCCCATTTCTGGTTGTTTATTATCGTATCAACTCTAAACATACAAACGCGGCTGTACCTAAAAAACACTACTTCCCCAGACTGTGCTTATGTAACGTGGAAGACTGTGTTCCAGAATGCTGAAAATTGACAAATTCCGTTTTTGGAGGATCCAAATTTTAACAGCTTTGTGGCAAAACGCCGTCCCATCTATTTCCAGTATTTCACCCGCAGTGATTTTTATCAACGTCGTTGTGGTTTTCTGGGATTTGTACTTAAACCCATCAAATCCTTCCAATTTTTCATTGCTTCTTTCTTTTCTTCCCGTCAACTCTTTATTTTATTTTCGTTTCTCACTATTATTTCTTAATATTTAAAAAATCTATATACCATATATCAGTCATGTTTGCTGCTCGAAGAAAAGTCGCTGGTTTATCAGCCCTTGCATTGACTTCTGCGGCAGCTGTCGCTTTCACCTATAACAAGGTCAATGCCAATTCAAATCTCACCTATTCTCAGGTCCACAAGCCTCCTACTGGCCCAGCACCTCTTCCTCCCTCTAGATCTCAATTCATCGACAATCTCAAGAAATCCACAGCTAAGGATAACGAATTTGATATCGTCATTGTTGGTGGTGGTGCTACCGGTGCAGGTATCGCCGTTGACGCCATTTCTCGTGGCTTGAAGGTTGCTGTTTTGGAACGTGATGACTTTTCTTCTGGAACTTCGTCGCGTTCTACAAAGCTTGTTCACGGTGGTGTCAGATACCTTGAAAAGGCTGTTTGGAACCTTGACTACAACCAGTACCAGCTTGTCAAGGAAGCTCTTCACGAGCGTAAAGTATTTTTAGACATTGCACCTCATTTGTCCTTTGCTCTGCCCATCATGATTCCCGTATATAAGTGGTGGCAGCTTCCTTACTTCTGGGTAGGCACAAAGTGCTACGATCTTCTTGCAGGAAAGCAAAACCTCGAGTCTTCTTACCTCATGACCCGCTCAAAGGCTTTGGAGGCATTCCCCCAACTTAACCCCGATACTATCAAGGGTGCCATTGTTTACTACGATGGTTCTCACAACGATTCTCGTATGAATGTTTCTCTTGCCGTCACTGCGGCTGAAATGGGTGCTACTGTTTTGAACCACGTTGAAGTTGTTGGTCTTGAAAAGAATGAGTCTGGCAAGATTGCTGGTGTTCTTGCCCGTGATCTTGAATCTGATTCCCAGGAGCCCATTGCCATTCGTGCCAAGACTGTCATTAACGCTACTGGTCCTTTCACCGATGCCATTAGAAAGCTTGATGAAGTTTCTGTCAAGGAAATTGTTGCTCCCTCTTCCGGTGTCCACATTATTCTTCCAGGCTTTTACGCTCCCAAGAAGATGGGTCTTTTAGACGCTAATACCTCTGACGGACGTGTTATTTTCTTCCTTCCTTGGCAAGGTTCCATCATTGCTGGTACTACCGACTCTCCTACCAGCATTTCCCGCAACCCCATTCCTTCTGAAGAAGACATTCAGTTTATTTTGAACGAAATTTCCCACTACTTTGAAGGCAACCTTGACGTTCGTCGTGAGGACGTTTTGGCTGCTTGGTCTGGTATCAGACCCCTTGTCCGCGACCCCAAGGCTAAGAACACTGAGTCTCTTGTCCGTAACCATTTGATTACCGTGTCTGATTCTGGTCTTTTGACTATTGCTGGTGGTAAGTGGACTACTTACCGTCAAATGGCTCAAGAGGCTGTTGATGAAGCCATCAAGATTGGCTCTCTTAACCCTCCCCGTCCTACCACTGCCACAGAAACTTTGAAGCTCGTTGGTTCCGACAACTGGTCCCCTCTCCAATACATTCACCTTGTTCAGAAATACTCTTTAGACCCTGAGGTCGCACAACACTTGAGCAACAACTACGGTTCTCGTGCTTATACCATTGCTGAAAGCTTGCCTGCTCCTGCCGAGCCTGCTTCCGCTACCCACTCAATCGCTGTTGCCACCCGCGGTACCCGTATCACTGCTCCCTACCCCTTCCTTGAAGAAGAAGTTGGATATGCTGTCAAGTACGAATACGCTACCACTTCCATTGATTTCCTCGCCAGACGTTGCAGACTTGCTTTCCTTGACTGCAGAGCCGCCTATGAGTCTCTTCCCAAGGTTATTGACATTATGGCCAAGGAACTCAACTGGACCGCAGCCCGCAAAGAAAAGGAATACGCCACAGGTGTTGAATTCTTGAAGGGAATGGGTCTTCAGCTCGCCTGAGTTTATTAAACATCCAACTATTCCATTGTAAAAAAAAAAAATATTATGTTTTTTCCTATTCCTTTTTATTTTGTTGTTTCTTTTATTGACTATTTAATGCTTTTTATAATGATTAACGACTAGATCTTTGCCTTTTCTTTTCCTTTGATTTCATCCAATGCCAATTTAGACAAGTAGTCTATAGTTTTGACATGATCTGATGCATTTGCACTAGAAGCTTGTCCACGGAACAGTCTCGCCTTGATACCATGAGCAATCACAGAAAGTCTGAAGTGTGCAGAAACTTGCGCAAATGTCCAGTCTTTAGCAGCGTCATACCCAGTCACTTGTCTATAAAGCTGCAAAGCCTCGTCGACTGTGATGAGCCCTTCAGGCAGAGGCTCTTTAGTATCTTTAAGTCCAATGTTTTTCCCAAACAAGTCTTCTGGCCAACTAAAAGGCTGCAACAAGTTTGCCAAGTCGGCCAAAGGATGACCAACTGTACACAGTTCCCAATCCAAAATGGCAATGACTCTATTTTCAGTCGGATGGAAAATGAGGTTATCAATTTTGTAGTCTCCATGCACAATGGAAACACGATCATTTCTAGGTAAATGGTTTTTCATCCATTTGACAATGTCATCAATTTGAGGAATTGGTCCTACTTTTTCGCCAGTTTTCAAGTCAGTGACCGATGCTTGTGCATTCGCGACTGCGCTCAAACTACCAAGCTGACGAGGAAAATGGCTTTCCAGCCGTTTGGAAGTAAACATTTTGGGTAGCTGAGTAGGGTCCACACTGTGGAGGTTTGCGAGTGTGGTGATGGCGCTTTGCCAACACTCTTTGCGGTCTTTTGGCGACAAGTCGGGCATGGAAGGGAAATGGAAAATTCGGCCTTTCATAAACTCCATGATGTAGAACTCTGTTCCGATGACCGATTCGTCTTGACACAAGCAAATGACTTTTGGGACAGGTATTCTGGGGTTTTTCTTGGTATTGTTGGTATTTTCCAAAGATGCAGATTCCGAGAGTTTGTTGAGAGCTTGCAACATGTAAAACTCTCGATCGACAGCGTGCGCAGTTTTCGAGACCAGTTTGCCAGCAGGCTTTTTGCGCAGCACGTATTTGCGGCCGTCAGCATCGCAGATTTGG
The DNA here is from genome assembly GCA_030578715.1 of Magnusiomyces tetraspermus. Taxonomy (NCBI): domain Eukaryota; kingdom Fungi; phylum Ascomycota; class Dipodascomycetes; order Dipodascales; family Dipodascaceae; genus Magnusiomyces; species Magnusiomyces tetraspermus. The sequence goes on from JAKTYL010000084.1 coordinate 23,521, forward strand.
TACGAAGGGTTGGATTGGCCGAATCCAAATTGTTTGATAGTGAAAGGAGCAGTGAATTGGGAAGGGTAGGATGCGGTGAGGTACCGTTCGAGAGAAGGAAGGTCGATGGGGTGTCGCACTTTTCCCAAGCTGGCTTCGGTGTCAATAGTAGTATCAGTAGGCATTTTTGAAAAAATTTGAAATGTTTAATGAAATATATTGAGAAAGGTATTAATGAGTAAACTGAAAAATGTGAATAAAGAATAGGAAAAAGTTAAATAAAAAAAGATGAAAGAAAAACACTTGAATAGTTTAAAATACAAAAAAATAAAAATAAAAAGGTTGGGCAAAACCTATGCTATTTAAATCATTAAAAATCCTGCAAGTCCAATGCTCCATACTTTTATTTTGGTCCTGTGTCGGCAGATATGCTCGTATATGTTCATATGTTCATGTGTGAGTCCAATTGTACATGTTGTACATCTTTATTGGCGCAGCCTGTCTTTTGTGGAGTGTGGGGAAATTTTGGCACAAACGGTAGGGGTGCAAAAAAAACAAAAAAAACGGTAGATCCGAGAAAGAAAGAGAGTGAGAGAAAAAGTTATGGGTGTATTTGTATATACTCGATTGCCTCGGCTCAAATAAACTAGTTTTGGAAGTTGCAAGTTTGGGGTGGGTTTATATGGTGGGGTGGAAAGAACACGAAAAATAAAAAAATATTAATAAAAAATGACGGAAATAACAAAAATTAAAAAGAATATTAAAACTAGTAAAACAATGACATTTGCGCCGTGCCTCTGTTTAGAATGGAAAACAAGAAGGAACGCATGAAGAAATGTCGTGACAAGGATGCATCATTGTTCATGGTTGGGAAAAGAACAATTTAAATAAATATTCAAAAACAAGGTTATTCTGTTTCCTTTGGCAGTCTACCAGGGTTGATACTGAAAACAACACCGAGATTACTATTGTTAACATTAATTGTTATTATTATCCATTACATATAAATTAAATTAAATTACCAAGCACCTTTAGTTCTTCTAGCTCTCAGTCCCAAAAATCTAGCAAGGGCATCAAAATGCTGATCACTAAGTTTCTTAGGAATCGATCCTTGTTGAGAACCACTACCCTTGTCTCCAGACAACGCATAAGAGCCGCCCAAAGACTTGACAGTTGCGCCAGCAGCAGCCAGTAATGCTTGCATTTCAGAATCGTCAGGAGGAAGAAGCTCATAAAACTTGCACCATTCTTCCACAGCTTCGGCACTCAAAGACTTGAATTGACCAAATGTCTGAGGGAAAGCGTCAGAGAGGTAATAAAGAGACTCGTCAAGCTCTGTAGCAGTAGGCAAAGGCTCTTCTTCTTCTTCTTCTTCTTCTTTAGTAGCAGTCTTGTTGGAAGATTCAGTTACTTTGACAACAAATGATTCGTTAGGAATAGAACCGTCAGTACTGGGTAATGGGGCAATGGGATCATTTTCATTTATAACAAAGCCATTGGCTTGTCTTCGAATAGATCTGGATTCCAAAAGATCCAACTGACCTTGAAGTTCTGTCACCAATTCTACAATATCGTCTCCAGTAACATATTCATTTTCCTGAGCCTCTGCGCCCTGTTCTTGTCCATATTGCTCCAAAAGCTCCTCTTCCCTGGGCACAGGCTTTCCTTGTGGTTTCAAATCACTAGATTTAGTCAATTCCATCAGCTTCGCAAGAATGTCATCAGGAGAAGAAAAATCACCCTTGTTTAAACTCTGGTTTCCCAAACTGCTGCCGCTCTCCTGCTCTTTCTTGGATCCAGAGATCAAGTCCTTCAACGCTGGGCGTTCCAGACTTGCTTTGCTGTTGGCTGGGATACTTGTTTCCATGTTCCTGTCTGTTTGCGATTTTTGCAGCTTTGGCTGCTCTGTTCCACTTGACGTATCTTGCTTTGAATCCTTTTCTTTGGGTAAAGTCTTGTCTTGCTGAGAGCTTGCGGACGGCAACGGGAAATGGCTGTCGAACTGCTTTGACTGGTCGGCGCCGGCGGCGACATTTGACGATGACGGCAGTTGCGAAAGGTTTTTGTCGACGCCGAGAACCGAGTTTTTTGAATGTGAAGATTGGTTTGGTTTGATTTGAATGCTAGTAGAATTATCAGGCTCGTTTCTACCCAGTTTTGTGGCTGAAGAGTCTAAACCTGGAATATTGGGAGGATTTAATGAATTAAGAGTCTGTCTTTCGTGATCAAGTTCCATTGCTAAAACTCTACGCCCAGTATCAGCAACTACTCGTGTAGATTTGGCTAATTGAGACGCCAAAAAGTCAATTTCAGACTTGAGTGACTCGAGACTTAGGGTATTTGGAGGATTCGTCATGATAAAACGTTGAGTATACTATGGATGAGTTGGAATTGAGTAAAAAGATAAAATGGGTATCAAAATTAAAGAGTTTTGGCTCAATGGTTAGTTGGAGAGTTAATATGGTGGCGGTAATTTTTATTGTTTTTTTTGTTTGAGACAGAATGTACATTGTTGGTTATGCCATCATTATTAGCAACCCAACCAATAAGTTAAGGAAACGTCAGCTTTTTAACTAACTACTCATCGGTACGTTGTCAACACTCAATTGTGACTCGACCCGTCATAAATTTCCACAAAAAACTCCAACAAAGACCCGGAACCCGGTAAAGACCCGAGTCTTGGAATATTCTTAGTCATCATCAATATTCCCCTAACCCTCATACTCAGTATTTAAATCGTTGGAGGATTTCTAATATTTCAAAAACCTTTCTTTTCTCCATCACTTATCCAATTCTCACTTATTCACAATGGTTTTTACTACTGCCACTCGCCGATTCTTTGCCTCTGCTTCTAGAGCCTCTCCTGCTCTTGCTGGATCCTCTGCTCCTCTCAAGTCCAGTTTCTGGGGTCCTGCCCTCTTTGGCACTTCTCTTTTAGCTGCTTCTTACTTCTACTACTCTTCTTCTGCTACTGTTGCTGCTGAGAGCGCTTTGAAGGGCGACAAGAAGTGGGAGGACTTTAAGCTCATCAAGGTTGACGACCTTACTCATGATACCAAGGCTTTTACTTTTGAGCTCCCCGCCAACGAGAATCTTGGTCTTACTCCCACTTCTCTTATTTTGGCTAAATATGTCACTGCCAAAGGTAACAACGTCATTAGACCATACACTCCTGTCAGCGATCTTGACGATACCGGAAGTTTCAAGCTCATTATTAAGCGTTACGAGACTGGTAAGTTTGGTAACCACATTTTCGGTTTGAACCTTGGCGATACTGTTTCTTTCCAGGGCCCTATTCCCAAATACCCTTGGACTGCTAACAAGCACAAGGCCATTGCTTTGATTGGTGGTGGTTCTGGTGTCACCCCTCTTTACCAGCTTCTCCGTGCCATTGAGAAGAACCCCGAAGACAAGACCAAGGTCACTTTCCTTTACGGTAACAAGACTGAGGGCGATATCATTCTCAGAAAGGAACTCGAAGATATTGCTGCTAGAAACCCTGACCAGTTTAAGATTCACTTTTTCCTCGACGAGGCTCCTGCTGGCTGGAAGGGTGAGACTGGTTTCATCTCCAAGGACTTTGTTGAAAAGAACGTTTTCAAGTCTTCTGAAGACAATGTCAAGGTCTTTGTCTGCGGTCCTCCTCCTCTTTACAATGCCATTTCTGGTCCTAAGGTTTCTCCTACCGACCAGGGTGAAGTTACCGGTCTTCTTAAGGACCTTGGTTTCTCCAAGGACCAGGTTTTCAAGTACTAAACCTATGCTTTTTTTCTTTTAGATAGCTATTCCACACCATGTATATTTAGTCTAGAACAAATGAATAATTTTTGACTATTTTTCTTTTATTTACGCTATTTGTGAATTTCATTTGATTTTTTATTGGTACTATTATCAATTGACTGGTTTCAGGGCTCCTTATCTAGCAATTAAATCAGCTCGATTGTTTTCGTAACTGATGTGTGTTACTGTTATTCAAAAACTCAATTACTTTATTTATATATATATTTTTTAACATATATAATTATCATTATTTTCCACGGATTGCTAAAAAATCCTTGTTTATAGACAATTGCACCATATCACCATTCATCATTGTTTCTTAAGTCATTACATATAACTCAGCCAAAATTTTAGGTTTTTTAATTATTTTTTTCGACAGAGCTTGAATTGAGTTACGTGATTGGTTCATAGAGCTCAAGACTAGTTTTTTTTTTTCTTCTTTAGAAAATAGAAAAACGAAAAATACTTGGTTTGCCCCACGTGAAATAAAAACATCAATCACGTAATTGTCACATGTCCGTTTTGAACTAAATGAAGATATAGTTTATATGCGTGAATTTTAAAGGACTTGGAGTCAGTTACAATGGATAGTTTAATTGAGAATAGATACAATGGAAATAATGAATGCAGTAATGATGGAAAGTTAAAGTAATAGCAGCAGTAGTACAAACAGTAATTGATTAAGTATTAATTGAAACGGTTTTGTAACGTGTACACACTTGCTAAAGTATCTTACATCCAGTTAGTTTGTGTCACAGAATTGAAGTTTGATATCTGTAACTCATTTGTGAGAATCAAAAGCAAAAAAAAAAACAATAAATGAAAATTAGGATTTGATATCGTATCTTTTGAAATTCATAATTGAACTAGCCCAATAGCAATGAGAAATGGGTGTCGACGTTGAAAAACGTCAGATTTGAGATTATATATTTAGAAATGTATGAGTGAACGTTAAATAAAATGGGTTTGGTAATATCAATTGATTCATTTTTGCAAAATCAAGGCTCATGCTATAAAAGCTACAAAGAAATAACTTTAAGCACAATAATTAGTTCAGTTGCAGTGTATTGAAATTTTAGTGCAGCAGGTATAGAAAGTAAAGCAAAGCAGAGTTGGACAGTTTTCATTCCTGTGTTTAAAAGCTCAATATAACACTATCTTGAGCTCATAACTTTCAATTGAACAAAAGTCAGCATATATTATTCTTGGTTTTCCTCGTGTCTATATTCTAGCAAGCGGTATTTGTCATTCTAAATGGTATTTTAGCATTATTGGTAAACCGTTCATTCTTTTTCTATAATATTCATAATCTTCATAAACATAATAATCACAACTTTTGATCAATTCGAAAATTTCTTTTTCTTTTCTTTTCTTTTCTTTAATAGTCTGTTAATTGGTATTTTATTCACTCTTTTCTGGCTGATTATTCAAAGTCACTCGACCAAAAACTAGATCTATTTCATTAATCTCATTTCCTTTTTCTTTTTCTTGTGCCTCTCCATTTCCACTTTCGCCGTTGCTGTTCTCACCAACTTCATGGACTTCTGCTTTCTTCATTGGTTGTAATATCTTTTTGCCTGTATCCAAGTACCCAGGCGCGATTTTCCGCTTTTCTTGTAAATCACGCTGAACCACATTCTCTAGCCAGTTGTCGTAGTTCTGTATGCGTTGGTTGTGCTGAGTGGTTATGAAATGCGAAAGCTGTTCTGAATCTTTGACAATGTATTCGACAGCATTTAAAGTAACCGAAGGATTGGGAAGCGATGACGGAAGCTTGTTAAAGTTGAAAGGAAGTGTGACGGCCTTGGGAAGATGTAGGAATGGTGATATGATAAGAGGGACTTGTGAGAGAATGGGATGTGCTAAGAAAAAGAATTATTAGGAAGTTAGTACATGAAAAGCCAGGATCATTGTCAACTCTCATACTAACCTTTTTGATTATCGTGATGGTCCATTTTAAAAGTATTTGATAGAGATGGGAATAAAGCAAGTTGATGATTGCAGGTTAAGATACTGGCTTACATACAAGAGATATATATAAATAATACAAAATATGTCACATGAATGTTACTAATCATTACTAATCAAAAGGTTGCAGCCACCAGCACACCTATGTCCTTTGACAATCTTCGCTTTTCTGAAAAAACTACACACACCAACCGCTTCCAACACACCGTTTTGTGCAGCACATACACTCACTCACACAACTTCTTGTTGTTCCCAGAAAAAACCCGCCCGATTAACATTTCTTGTTCTTCAAACAATTGCGTCGTTTTTTTGAAAAGCAAACAAATACGAATACATATACACACGCCCATAAGCTTTTGATACGTTTTCATTTATTCTTTCGCCTTGTGTAAAACTGGTCTTGAAATATATAAACTCATTCTTTTCCGCCGAAATACAACAAAAAAGAATATCCGGATTTTTTGTTGAAATACCTGCATTGCCATCATTTTCTTTTGCTACTTATTTTCTTTATTTATTAGTTATTCGTTAACATATATAAAGAAGAACGAAGAAAAGAATATTTAGACTTGTTCAACTGTTTCTTATAATCATTTCTAAAGAATTCAGTGGACTAGAGATACAAAAGTAAAAAAGATTTCATTTGATTTTTTATTTTTTTTGAATTGATAACTTTTTGCTGACTCGGTTTTCTTTGGAATATATATTTATTATAGATACAGATTATTTCAAAGTCTTTGATACCACTGCAAACAAAATTTACTCATTTATCTTTTGTGCACTTGCTAATACCTAATAAGAATAACTACAATTCTTTCTTAAATACACACAACTTTGTTGCATTTAAAAAAGATTAATCCTCAATTGCTAAATTCATAAACGAAGAAATGGTTTATTATACTGCTGCTTCATTGGCCACTGTTGCCACTTTTCTTGTCGGAGGATGTAAGTATAGATTTTAAAGGTTGCTTTAATGAAGATGAAATGATGAAAGGTGGTTTAATGAGGGCTATCTGTCGAACTTGAAGATTGAGAGTAATTCTATGATTATTAAAGAACATAATGGCTTGTGTGTTTAAAAGATACACAATAAAGTATTCTTAAAAGCTCGGAAACAATCCTAACCTTCTACTCTTTTATCATCTCTATTGTTATCTATTATCCATGAAATACTAATTCCAATTCTTTCATAGATTTATTATTTACCGGCTCTGGTGAGGTCTTTAACTTTGGCCGATTTTTATCTACAACCTCTCCTTATGCTTGGGCTGTCACTGGTATCGCATTGTGTATTGGTTTAAGTGTCATTGGTGCTGCTTGGTATGTTGCTTTTTGTTTGATTTTTTGCGTAGTTTATTTTTTCTTTTGAAGGAAACCGTGAAATCTTTACATGTATTAACATGTTTTTGCTATAGGGGTATTTTCATCACAGGTACCAGTATTATCGGTGCTGGTGTCAAGGCTCCCAGAATCACCACCAAGAATTTGATTAGTATCATTTTCTGTGAAGTCGTTGCCATTTACGGTTTGATTATGGCCATTGTCTTTTCATCTAAACTCACTGTCGTTTCTGGCCAGAATATTCTTACCAAAGAAAACATCTACACTGGATTTTCTCTTTTCTGGGCTGGTCTCACTGTGGGTGCTGCCAATTTGATTTGCGGTCTCTGTGTTGGTGTTTCTGGTTCCACTGCTGCCATCTCTGATGCCGCAGATAACACCCTTTTCGTCAAGATTCTTGTAATTGAGATTTTCGGCTCAGTTCTTGGTCTCTTTGGTTTGATTGTTGGTCTTCTTATGGCTGGTAAGGCTCCTGATTTCCAGTAAGAAATTAAACACTCATGAATTAAAATATACATATTTGACAAGAAAAAATAATAATAATCAAACAAACATTGAAATAATGATAATAATAAAAGGAGTTATCAAAGATTGATAGTTTATTCCATTCATTGTTGAAAATCCCTTAAATTCCATAATTTTTAATACGAACTATCACTTATTTAAAATATTGCTTTTAATTTTTCTACTGAGCCAGGTCATTCGTAGATACTACGAATAGTGACATGAAAGGTATATTATATTCCAGTCAATTTCATGCGAATATATTGTATATTTAGTATGAAGTCTGTGACTTTTCATCATATACGCGTTTTTCATAACAAATATTACTATATATCTAACATTCCTCATACATTTTTAGACTTGTAGCCTAATCATTTTCGAACGTTTAACGAAGGATCTGTGTAAGGCTGGCCGGGTTGATAACACAGGTTTAAATTATATAAGCTTTATTTATTTTTCGGTTTTTTTTCTTGTTTTGTACATTCACGGCCAATATTCACACACAACCCATATACACACAGAGAAAATCCAAGAATTTCAATCTTTTTCTCATCAAACATTTTTTAATTTATTTACTTTTTAGATTTTTTTTTTTTTTTTGCATTTAATACCACCATCACCACGAACAAATCTTTGAAATTGCTTAAGATTTTGTATTGAAACTAAACACGAATTGCCGTTTGGCTTTAATAATATATTTATATATTGTCTGTTTATCGTTTCGATTTAATCACCATGTCGTCATATACTCGTCGCGTTTCATCTAACGAAGCCAGCCACTTGCTCAAATCTGTTGCTTCGTGCGTAAAGCGCTCTCCAGAATCCAATAATGTCTACATTGACTGGGAAGAAGCCACCAAACTGTGGGATGAATACCTCGACGAAAATGATCTCAACGAGCGCGGGACTGTTTCGTCGCTCCAAACATTTATTCGACGGCAAATCAAAAAATACGAAAATGTGAGTTACCGAACGGGCCCCAAGTTTCCAAACCACCATATTCTTATTACCCTCATAAAAAGCTTACAAAGATGGCCGCAGGAACTCTCAGAAGAAGAGCTACGTGCTTTTTCGAAAGCTGTGTATACCACTCTTTTTTTTGAAAACGGACTTAAGTACAATTTAACAGAAATCCTGAGAATACACACCGAATGGCGAAGGCAGCACAATATCACTGATGGAGAAATCTCGCACAGATGGGTAGATTGCATGATTCAAAGATCTTTGAGAAAATGCAGTCTTTATTTGAAAAATAATAGAGACATTCAACACTCGTATCTCTTGTTTTGGAAGCATATCAGTAAAACTAATTCTATAGCGGATGCTAAAACACTTTTTTCGTCTTTGCCTGCTGATGCTTTAGAGGCTCAAATTCTTGCGCCTGTTGAAACTAACCGAAATGTGGAAGCAAGCAAGCCTAAAGATGAACTACCAAACCACTCCAGTTGTGATAAAAGGTCAAATAGCAAGCGAAACTCAGATACATCGACCAGAGCAAGTCAACAAGATACCACCAACGTTTCGCCAGATAATAATGGCTATTCGCTGGCTGTTATACCATGTGAAGCCACGGACATAATACCTAGCTCTCTCCATTTTGAAAACGATGAGTCTGAAACTAGGGCGCTTGACAATAGTTCAAAGGCACAGCCTAAACCTACTAAAATAAAAACCGAATCATTCCGGTCCCCATTTTCAACTCCATACCCTATGCATATTTCATCATCTAGAGCAAGCTCTTCCTCTAAAATACCTTCAAAGATTTCGTCGTTGTCCCAAGTAAATACGACTCAAAGCCACGACCAGGATATGCTTTCTTCAAAAATATATCGGCTATCAACATCTCTAGCAATGGTTCCGGTTTCCAGATCTTCTACAGAAACTGCTTCATACCCTCGCACCCGGTCTTATTTTAAGCAATATAAGCCACTTGTGGACTCTGAAGGAACCCCAATCTTTTTGTGTGACGAAAATGCTGATGTAATTCTTGTCGAAGACTGGCCTGCACCAGATAGTCCTACTGACCGTACCTTAGAAGACTTGTATCCTTCTCTCATCCCGGTTTCTTCCCACGCATTACTATCTCTGAGGAAGAATTCTGATGATCGAGCACATTCCCAACAAGCAAACTTGCCGAATCCAATGCAGTTTCATCTTGAAAACGGAAGTGCAAAAGAATTTTCAAAACTAAAAGAAAGTTCTAGAAGTCACAAGAAATTAAAAACAAATAACTCTCACAAGAGGAAACCCCCAAGCACATCAGAAGATACCCCAGGCAATGAATTGTCAGAGCCAGAAGGTCAGAGTTTTTTGCATAGGGCTTTAAAAGGCTCTTTTCAAAATCGTAGTTCGACGACATTGCGATCAGTCTCGGCATTGGACTGGGAAAACAACACTTCGATACGCGGAGCAATAGCAATAGAAGACGAACCGACTGACAAGCGTTCTGAAAGCTCAAACTCGGAGTCGAGACTTAAAAAACGACGGACTGTTAATTCATTATCTTCATGTTGGAATGATGATAAAACTAATGATACATATATTAATAATGATCACGATGGGGTGTCAAATGGCATTATTACTGTTCCTGATGCTAACGGCAAAGATAATGGTCATGATAAAGGTATTTCCCATGGCACACAAGGTGGATCAAATGAAGAAGATACCAGTGTAGCCAATCCAAAACGAACTCCAACAATAAAGCTATACATTCACAAGCCAAAATATTTTGTAACTTTGAAAATCTTGAGTGAACGTATTGATAAGCTTTTGCACAGCTATGAGATTTCAAAACTTTGCTTATCACCAGAAACCAATCATATGACAAAATCATTGAGCAAGAGCAAATTATCTCAGCATCAAACTGTCCCTCAAGAAACTTCTAGCTCCAATATAAACTATTCTCCGGGAAACTCTGATGGCCAGCAACCCATGTCTGATTCAGGCTTTCCATCATGGGAACATGCTAATTCTGATGTTGAAACCGACACCAATATTAGCAGAAACGTAACAACAAGTGCACATGGATCACCGTCTGCTAAAGAATCGAGTTCCAGCACTTCTGTGCCTGATAGCAGCGAATCTGACAATACCAGCAACACGTTGGTTGGACTTGAGCCAGAACAGGCAAAACAACTTTTGCTTTTTGGAAGCGCAGGTCCTAGATATCAATACAAAGGAAGGAAATACGGAGCAAATGCGCCAGCTACTAGCACTGTTGTATCTACTGCGCTGGAGCATCAATACTCAGAAGTTACATTGGAGCAGCAGTTTGATTCTCAGATATTTGAGTATCTTAATGATGTCCTTGATGATTATACTGCTCAAGAACGGCTGATACTGTACGCTGAGCTCAGTTATAAACCCTACAGTATCGCACTTCACAAGACTGTGGGACTTTTCAAGCATAATACAGAAAAGCTGAAGGAAGTTTTAAACTTGATAATTTTTAACAGTCAATAAAATAGTTGAAGAGTCATTCATTTTTGTTTAGACCATAATATTGATGTGGTTATATAATCTATATGTATATACTTATTGGTGTCTATAGAGCTAAAATGGTTGCTTTTCAAAAGCTCATTAATTGATTTAAGCTTTAGTTTTGAACATATAATTGTATTAGCTTGATCAAAAGTAAACGTGTTGGGTTTTCTTATTCCACACTGATATTAGTTCGTGGAATTATAGTCTCGAATATAGCCCAACAGCCTAAATTTAACTATCAAGAATTATTTTTTCATTTTGGTTTATAGTTTTATTGTTTTTTCAGATTTCCAATAATTTTTCATGTTTATTTCAACAATCGTAGTTTTTAACTCTTAATCTTAATATCCAGCGATTACATAATATTTTTTGTTTGTAAGTGTGGTCAGCCTCACCGTCGAAATTTTTTTTTTTTTACGTTGAACAATTTTTATATTTGTATTTCAACGATTTTTTTGATATACACATCTTGAGCTTTTTTTTCTCAACGAAAAGAAATAAAGCCAAACTAGTTTTAAGAAGAAATAAAATCTAAAGCATAGAAAAACAGTTTTATAATGGTTACTTTGAAAGAAGCTATTAAATCGATCAAGAATCCTAAGCCAGTGGGTGAGTAACAATTATTTCAACAGTTACAAAAACTATTTAAGCAAATTAATAGTTTATAGATAAAAACGAACAAAGCTAACAAATCACCATTCTAATTACTCGAACTTATCATCTATTACTGATATTATTATTATTATTATCATTTTTTTATTTTAATACAGATTTTGATCCCGAAGATTTTGAACGCAAAAACCCCGACAGCGACGTTTCTGATAACGAAGACGCAACAGAGTTTGAAAAGAAGGAGCGGGAACAAGAAAAAGCATTAGCTAGAGCACACTACGTTGATGTTGGAAAAAGTAAACTTCGACAGAAAAATGATAGCGGTATAAAGATTAATGGTGCACGATACACTGGATCTAAGGTTTCAAGAAAGAGTCTTTATGAAAAGGATGAAGACAGCGACGAAGAAGAAGGTCATGATGAGGATGACGACGAAGAAGAGGAGGACAAGGATGATGACGAAGAAGAAGAAGAAGCTAGCGATGGTGAAGAACAAGTAGATTCAGAAAATGATATCATGGATGTTGACTCAGATGACCAAGAACAAGACGACAGCGAAAGTGAAGATGATGATGACGACGAAGAAGCTGCTTTGAAATCATCTGAATTGAATGAAGAAAAGCGAAGCCAATTGAAGAACTTGTTGGTTTCAGAGCAACAGAAACTTGTTTCTCAAATCTCAAAAGCTGCTAAAGCTGAGGCACAAAAGGGCGAAGGTATCAAAAACCAAATTGTAAGTTTAGAAATGAAACCCTGTTTACGCTTTTTTTTTCTGTTCTGAAAACCTACTAACATCAATTTTTTCATTTAGAACATTTACGAAGCCATTCTTGATACCAGAGTTAATATTCAAAAAGGTTTGGCAGCATCAAACACCCTTCCACTTTCACAAGCAACAGTCGAAAAGCACTCAACTGAAAACACATCCAAATTGCTCAAAAAGGTTACCCAAAACATATTTGAGTTACTTGATCAAATCGCACAAGTCCGCAAGCAAATGATGATTAAAGACAACTTAATCAAGGGCAACAAAAACGACAACGAGGATGATGATGAGGATGAGGAAGAAGACTCCAACAAAGATACTGTCGAATTGAAAACTGGTAAACGAAGTTTAGCTGTTGCATTTGGCAATGAACAAGCACTTTCTAAGCGATTAAAGCCATACCGAGATGCAGTATTAACAAAGTGGTCTAAGAAAGTTCAAGCGGCTTCTGGTATTTCAGCACTAAATGCTTCCAAGTTTTCCATTCAAAATACCAATGCCCAGACACAGGTTGCTTCACAGTTAGCAGATATGGACCGATTGATCAAACGTACCCAAATTAACAGATCAGAAGCTAAGGTTCTTGGTTCAGATGACAAGTCAAACGACAAGAACGAAAACAAAGAAGGAGGAGACGATGAAGAGGAAGAAGACGAGGAGGATATGGATGAAAAGACTCGTATCAAAAAGAGAATCGAGAAGCAAAAGCTACAAAAGAAGCTCAAGCAGCAACAAATTCTTCAAGAAAAGAAACAGAAGAAGGCAGCAGCACAACAACAATCTGAAGAGCCTAGACAGTTTGTTGATCCTGACAGCAGCTTGAAAGAAAAGCCAGAGATTTTCGATGATCTTGATTTTTACAAGGCCTTGCTCAAAGATTTGGTTGACCGCCGAATGGCAGACTCAAGTGTTGCATCCAGTGTAACATGGACCATTTCAAAGAGAAGCGAAAAGGATAAGAGCAGAGCAGAAGACAAATTTTCCAAGGAACGAAGACTTAATTTCAAGGTCCAGGAAAAGCTTCAAAATTTCGATGCGCCACGAAACATTGTTGAGTGGACTGATGACCAAATTGATGAACTTTTTTCGGGCTTGTTTGGCCAAAAGATCATTTTCAGTGAAGATGAGAAGGATGGCAGTGATGAAGACGACGAAGAAAGTGAAAAGGAGGACGAGGATGATTACATTGTTAATGATGGCCTCAAGATTTTTGGTTAAGCCAACAGTTGACTAAAATTTGTAAATTATAGAATCTTTCAAAAATAATAACAAAATGGATTAATTTTTTTTATTTTAGCCAATTTGAAAATGCTCAATTATTATTAAACGTGAACATAGGTAGTTCGCCAATATTTTTGTTGAACATTTTGTATACTTCAAATGATTCATAGAGTTGATAGCAACTAGGTATCGACGTATTTTGAAATTGAGCTATTTGTCTTTTAACATAGTTAATAATGCAGTCAGCATTTCAAGTCTCATCCAAATCTTCGCCGCTAGCTTTTTTTTTAATTGGTATTTCTAATAACTCTAAAGCATAGAATGTCATGGAGTCTATATTTTTAACAGATTTACAATTCACCTAGTTAAAGAGCCTGTTTGAAAAGCGTTGATGTACGCAAGGCTGAAATTGAAAAATACACCTGTGTTTGTGTGTGTGTTGGTGAAGGCTTGGTGGCGGTAGTAAACCATAAATGTTTGTTTGCCACTACCACCACTGTTCCTTATTTCACCTATTGCCACTACACAGTCTTTTTCTCTTTCTTTCTTTCCTTTTATACACCACTTTCAATTTTTTCTTTATTCTTTCCCTCAACTTACTTCCAACCGTTTTTTTCTTCTTTTTATTCAAAGGTCTGAATAGTTTCGAAGGAATTGATATAATTTATATTTACTGTTAAAAGACTGTTGAAACTCAAAACGATATTGATTATTAAACAAGTTAACGCCACCAACCACAGTCTTATCACTTTACGTTCAAATACTAGCATAAAAACATAAAAATGCCACCAAAAGCTGACTGGGAAAAGTACAAGGCATCTGCCGAAGAAAACGAAGACGATAAGAAGGAAATCATTCCTTTGTCTGAAGGCGACATTGCTGTTTTGAAGTCTTATGGCGCTGCACCTTATGGAACTACGTTGAAGGAGATTGAAAAAGATATTAAAGACATTCAGACACGGATAAACGAAAAGATTGGTATCAAGGAATCTGACACAGGCCTTGCTCCTCCTCATCAATGGGATTTGGCTGCCGACAAGCAAAACATGTCACAAGAACAGCCTCTTCAGGTTGCGAGATGTACAAAGATCATTCCAGCAGAAGATGAAACCAAGAAGACTAAATACGTTATTAATGTCAAGCAAATAGCCAAGTTTGGTAAGTTGATTTGCTGGTTGCAATTGATGTTTTGAATATCTGTTTTTCTAACTTTTTTTTATTGTTTGTTTTTTAGTTGTGGCACTTGGTGACAGAGTCAGTTCTACTGATATTGAAGAAGGTATGCGAGTTGGTGTTGAAAGAAACAAGTACGAAATCAGACTTCCTCTTCCACCACGAATTGATCCTTCTGTGACTATGATGACTGTTGAGGAGAAGCCTGATGTGACCTACGGCGATGTCGGTGGCTGCAAGGAACAGATTGAAAAGTTGAGAGAAGTTGTTGAGCTACCTCTTCTTTCTCCTGAACGATTTGTTAATTTGGGTATTGATCCTCCTAAGGGTATTCTTTTGTATGGCCCACCAGGTACCGGTAAGACTTTGTGTGCCAGAGCTGTCGCCAACAGAACCGATGCCACATTTATCAGAGTCATTGGTTCGGAACTTGTTCAAAAATATGTTGGTGAAGGTGCTCGTATGGTCCGTGAGCTTTTTGAGATGGCTCGTACCAAGAAGGCCAGTATCATTTTCTTTGATGAAGTTGATGCAATTGGTGGAGCAAGATTTGACGATGGTGCTGGTGGTGACAACGAAGTCCAACGTACCATGTTGGAATTGATTACCCAACTTGATGGTTTCGACCCCAGAGGTAACATCAAAGTGATGTTTGCTACCAATAGACCCAATACCTTAGATCCTGCGCTGCTACGTCCTGGTCGTATTGATCGTAAGGTCGAATTTAGTTTACCTGACGTTGAAGGCCGTGCCAACATTTTGCGTATTCACGCTAAGAGCATGTCTGTTGAACGAGATATCCGTTGGGAACTTATTTCACGACTTTGCCCTAACGCTACTGGTGCTGAGTTGCGATCAGTTTGCACTGAAGCAGGTATGTTTGCTATCAGAGCCAGAAGAAAGGTTGCCAATGAAAAGGACTTTTTGGCATCTGTTGAGAAGGTCATTAAAGGAAATCTCAAGTTTAGCAGTACATCCCAATACATGCAGTATAATTAAAGAGATAGATACCAATATGAATAGATTATTATTGATAACTAAATTTAGGATACTTGGAGGGGGAGAACACTTATTGAAAGTTGGCATATAGTAATTTTGTAAGAATGGTTTAAAATCTGGTAATTTTTACATAGTTCTTGCTTTTATTTGTATATCAAAATGTTAGTTTTTTGTTAAACATGTTGCTTAGTTGGAAAACACGATCGAAACATACAATAGTTATTGTTCGTGAAAGCTCACTTTGTGTGTGTGAATTCGAAATAAATACGAAGATTACAAATAATTATCAACCAATTACTCAATACTACATTACACACCCTGTAACAGGACAATGAAAATAAAACGGGTAAATTGGACGGAACAGGAATTCCAATGTGGCGGATGGAACAGAGTCCGAGTCGGTTTTGGTAATAAATAACGTGTGATTGGCTGGCTTACCGTCTTTGAGTTAATTTCACAAGCCGTACATCTCTCCACTCCTCCAGTGCCGGTAGTGGCGTGACCAATCAAGTAACTGGTTTCTATGCCTGAATTTTCGACCACATTTATTTAACCCAACCTACTCTTTTTTTTTTATTTTCAAACCTTCAACTTTTTTTTCTCATCCTTTCGCTGTGTGTCTGCGAATTTCCCCAACTCATCTACGACTAATAACATCGTCATCATGTTGAGTGCTGCCTTTAAGCGTGCTGGCTTACGAAAGCCAGTCTTTTCTCAATTGAGATCCACTCCTAGACTCTTCAGTACCTCCAAGCCTGTTTCTTCCATTGTCTCTCCTTCTGACATCAAGGCTTCTGAGGCTTCTAAGCATCTCACCGAAAAGTATGCTGTTATTGACCACGAGTATGACGCCATTGTAGTCGGTGCCGGTGGTGCTGGTCTTCGTGCCACTTTCGGTCTTTCAGAGGCTGGCTTCAAGACTGCTTGTATCACTAAACTTTTCCCTACCCGTTCTCACACAGTCGCTGCTCAAGGTGGTATTAACGCTGCTCTTGGTAACATGCACCCCGATGACTGGCACTGGCACATGTACGATACCGTCAAGGGTTCAGATTGGCTTGGTGACCAGGACGCTATTCACTACATGACTAGAGAAGCTCCCAAGTCTATTATTGAACTTGAACACTATGGTGTCCCTTTCTCTAGAACCAAAGATGGTAGAATTTACCAGAGAGCCTTTGGTGGTCAATCTAGAGACTATGGTAAGCTTGGTCAGGCTTACAGAACCTGTGCTGTTGCTGATCGTACTGGTCATGCCCTTCTCCACACCCTTTATGGCCAATCTCTCCGACACAACACCACCTTCTTCATTGAGTTCTTTGCTCTTGATCTCATGATGCAGGACGGTAAGTGTGTTGGTATCACTGCTTACAACATGGAAGATGGTACTCTCCACAGATTCAAGGCAAAGAACACTGTTATTGCCACTGGTGGTTACGGTAGAGCTTACTTCTCCTGTACCTCTGCTCACACCTGTACTGGTGATGGTATGGCCATGGTTACCCGTGCTGGCCTTCCTCTCCAGGATCTTGAATTCGTCCAGTTCCACCCTACTGGTATCTATGGTTCTGGATGTTTGATCACTGAAGGCTCCCGTGGTGAAGGTGGTTACCTCATCAACTCCAAGGGTGAGCGTTTCATGGAGAGATATGCTCCTCATGCTAAGGATCTTGCATCCCGTGATGTCGTTTCCAGATCCATGACTATGGAAATCCGTGAGGGTCGTGGTGTTGGTCCTGAAAAGGATCACATCTTCCTCCAGCTTTCTCACCTTCCTGCTGCTGTTCTCCATGAGCGTCTCCCAGGTATTTCTGAGACTGCTGCCATTTTCGCTGGTGTTGATGTCACTAAGGAGCCTATTCCTGTCATCCCCACTGTCCACTACAATATGGGTGGTATCCCAACCAAGTGGACTGGTGAAGTCTTGACTCAGGTCGATGGTAAGGACACCATTGTTCCCGGTCTTTACGCCTGTGGTGAATCTGCCTCTGTTTCCGTCCACGGTGCTAACCGTCTTGGTGCCAACTCTCTTCTCGATCTTGTCGTTTTCGGCCGTGCCGTCGCTCTCGACATTGCTGAGAAGTTCACTCCTGGTCAGGCTCACGAGCCCACTCCTGCTGACATTGGTAAGGAATCCATTGAGAACCTTGACAAGTGCAGAACCGCTGAAGGTCCTAAGCCTACTGCCGAAATCAGACTTGCCATGCAGAAGGTCATGCAGAGCGATGTCTCTGTTTTCAGAATGCAAGAATCTCTTGAGGATGGTGTCAGAAGAATTACTGATGTTGCTCGCACCTTTAAGGACGTTGGTACTACTGACAGATCCATGATTTGGAACACTGATTTGGTTGAAACTCTTGAGCTCCAGAACTTGTTGACCTGTGCCATGCAGACTGCTTACTCTGCTGTTGCTCGTAAGGAATCTCGTGGTGCCCACGCCCGTGAAGACTACCCCGAACGTGATGATGAGAACTGGATGAAGCACACTCTCTCATGGCAAGACAAGTTGGAAGACCCCATCAAGCTCACCTACAGAGACGTTATCTACGAGACTCTTGATGAGAATGAGTGCAAGTCTGTTCCTCCTGGAAAGCGTGTTTACTAAACATGTCAACCTCACACAAATAAATTTAAACTGTTAATATTGATGAAATTTTTATTTTTCCAAACACTATCTCTATTTTCCATTAAAGTTTTTTGAATTCCCCTGATTAAAAAAAAGAAAAATCGTTGATGTTTTATTAAAGCATATGTTAGTGAAGGTAGATTATGATTCACTTGTGTACTTCTTTTTCTCATTGTTTCCTGTCTTGTAATCTCAGCTACAAATTATATCTAACTATTATTTTTATTATTTTTATTGTTATGAGTTTATATTTACATTTATACTTATATATACCATTAGACCTTTATCAAAGTTGGGGATGTTAGAATTGGCATTTTTGAAAAATTCAATAAAATGCACAAAGTAAACTTTCAAAACCCCAGTTAAAAGTTTTTTGTATGCCGTTATGAATTTTTCAGAGTGAATTGAATAAGCTTTACTTGTGTGTGTTCATAGACTAGTTTTAGAAAAATCTGAGAGATACAACTATAGTGCTTGATTGTTTGTCTCGGTAATGAGGAACTTAAATGATGAATTAATTATAACCAATAAAAAGATTAAAAGCTAAAAAATAAGTATATTCTACTGGTTATGAAACTTAATTCTAAATGAATTTGTCTAGTTCAGATTCCAAAGGCTGATCTGCCCAAACATTTGACAATCCTTAATCCGAAACTTTTCTAAAAGACATGATATAAAAACTTTTTGAACAATAGATGGCTTCAATTGAGTATTTTTTGCTCTGCTTTGCCGATTAGTCTAGTCAAAACTTGTCTTGAATAAATGTAATTTGCTTGAGTATGAAAAAAAACTTTAACTTAGATCGACTCATGCAATTAGTTACATCACGTGTATATTCAGTTAGCTACTCGATTTGATGTTACGTTATCTTTAGTAACACTTATGTAATCTCTTTAACTTCCAGAATATATGGCAACAGGTTGAAATTTTAAACATTGGTTTTCTTTCTCTCGTTGCCAGTCTTTGAAAAAAACATAACTTGACTTGCCTATTTTTGTTTTCTTCTTCTAATTAGACTCATTCCAATCAATTTCTAATCAACCCGCCTTAAATTATTGTACATTGGTTGTGGGATTCATTCGAACACTTTCAAGATTCTTACTTTCGTTTATTAAGTATCAACTCGTGTTTTTTTTTTTTTTTGAAAATATTCATACACACACCTATTCTTCATTCACCAATGAGCACAACTACATCTCAAACAACGGTCACCAAAGACTCAGCTACCATTTCTGCTAATGCCACTGCTTCTTCTGGCCCAAACAAGAGCGGCCAAGACTTGAATGTACAGTTCAAGGAATGGTCTCAAGTCTACAGCTTTCTTGAACTGAATCCCGATTCGTTCACAACTTGGGAAGATTTGTTGGAAATCACAGAAGGATTAGAAGGTGGCCTTTGCAAAGCGTCAAGTTTGAATGCGGTACGACTGTTTCGTTTTTCATATGACTCCTTTTTGGACAGGTTTCCGCTGGTCCACGGTTACTGGACCAAGTATGCTCAAATTGAGTTCAAGCTGGGAAACACTGACCAAGCATTGTCTATTTATGAAAAGGCAATCAGTGTGCTCCCTTACTGTGTCAACCTTTGGACTCAGTATGCCGTTTTCAAGAATTTAACATCATTTTCAGTTCCCGAAACAAGACGGTTTTTTGAAAAGGGTGCCAAAACAGTTGGTTATCACTATTTGTCACACTCGTTTTGGGATGAGTACATCAAGTTTGAAAAGGAAAAAGGAACTGAACAACATTTATTGGAATTGTACAAAACGATAATCAAACGTCCTATACACCAGTATGCCAAGTATTTCAATGAATTGGCTAAACTTTTGCCAGAAACTGAGGCATCAAAGATGGTTTCCTCAACGCTTTATGACCAATACAAAAAAGAATATCAGCAAGCACAGACAGACGGCAACAAATCGAAATCAAAAGCTGTCGAAAACTCTTCAAACCCAGAATCTCAAGCTGAGAATAAGAGCAATATTGAAGACACGACATCGTCTAAAGAAAACAGTTCTGCGGTTACATCGAAAGCATCGAACGAGGAAAATGCCGAAGAATGTGAAAAATTCATTAAAGAAAAAATTGCCGAGTATTATAACGACGCGTTTACACAAATTCAGAACATGGTACAGGTTCGTTGGGCTTTTGAATCAGAGCTCCAAACTCATTTTTTTCATGTTGTGTACTTACCTGAAGAAGAGCTTGTTGCGTGGCGCCGCTACTTACATTATGCTGAAATGAGCACTGAGGTTGGCATGTCGTTTGAAGAGCGACTATCCATTTATGAGCGCAGCATTGTCACATTTGGCCACTACGAAGAGTTTTGGTTGCGATACATTTTATGGCTGACAGCCCACCAAGAGTACGACCGCCTGAAGGATGTGTATCGTCGTGCTGGTTATGTTTTGCCTATTGGAAGAATCCAAGTACGGTTACAGTATGCATTATTTGAAGAAGCACAAGGAAATACAGAGTTGGCCAAAAGCGTGTATACCAGTTTGTTGGAGGCCCTGCCAACAGTCACAGAGATTTTGGTTGGATATACCTGTTTTTTGCACCGCACAGAGTCTACCCAGAATGCAATCAAGTTTTTGGAAACTAAAATTGGTGAATTAGAAAACGATGTCAAATCAATAAAAAATGACAAAGATCAAGATGACCAAACCAAAAGTTCTGATAGCACAATGGTTGCAGAAACTGATGCTTCTGAAACTACCAGCACTCATGAAGCAAACGGCATTGATGGAAGCAAAGATGATATCAATACAACCAAACAAGACTCAGATTCTATAGACCTTCCTGCATTATACGTCTTTTTGGCAAAGTCATACTACGGCTGGCTTGGCTCGAAACCTCAATCTATTGCTGTGTACAAAAAGGCTGTTGAGAACTTTCCAAGCAGCTACTATTCCTGGCGCGAATTCCTTCGTTTCATTATTGACCAGTCTTCTGGACCAGGCCTTGATGCCTGGTTTTTCGAACCTGGTTCAGACTCAACCGCCGAAACAGCAGCACCTCAACCGCCGCCACCGTCTCCTCCTAAAAAGAAGAGAGGAAGACCTAGTGCCAAGGTTGCAGTTGCTTCTGAACCAAAAGAAGTCATGTCGTCTGCTCCACCCCAGCTTGATCTCAAGGTTGATGTCCAACAAGTTTACCAGCAAATTAAAACGGAAGCTCACCTTAAAGAAAATGAGCAAAGAGATTTGGCCCACATTTACATGGTTTACTTGCTGAGCAATACATCATCTAATGTTGCAAAGGCAGAACTTGATGGCAGTACTAATCCTGTAAAGGAATATTTCCAAGTAGATATCGAGGCACATTTAAATAAATAAATAATTTGTTTAATTACCAACAACTTAAAAAAAATACGTAAAAACAAAACATCAAACAATAAAAATTTAAAAAAGAGAAAAACAAATAATATCAATATTGTGATTATAACCAAGCTCACAATTATCTTCACTTCATAAGAAAAATCTCGGCAGCTACATTGATAACTGTTGCGATGGTCCAAAATGATACTGTAATCATACCAATAGTTCGTGACATTCTCCACTTGTTGAGTGGAACAGTGATCAACAAAAACAACAAAGTAATGAGCAAAGTCACTGACGAAATGATAATTGTATGAGACAACTGAATAACAAATCCATCTGGTCCTGGTCCTCCATGACGCTTTTTGCCCGATATATCAATTCCGGTAATAGAATCGGTACTACCATGTTTAGGTATCACAAGCAGGCCTGACATGCCAATGCCTACCAAAATGTTAAGCATAGGACCACCAAAACAAGCAGAAAGCGCCATCATCGGGAAACCCATTTTGGCAACAGTCGTGTTGGCGACCAAATCACCAAGTGAATTTCCAACTGCAAAAACTGTAAGTCCAAGAATGGCGTCAGAGATATGGAACACGATTCCGAGTGCCTTCAAAACAGCAACAACCTCATTCGCGACAACTGAAATCCAATTGATTGCAATGACGAATCCAATGAGTGAAACAATTTGGATATAAGCTGGAGCACGATCGTTTTGCTTGACAAAAAAGAAAAGAAGTGTGAGCAGTGTGGAGGAAGCAAGGAACCAATAGGCTAGTGTTGCAAAAATATGTTTCTCTTCGTCTGTGTTGGAAAGAAGCACAAACAATGGACCGAAAATAGACTGGAGCATCAAGAGATGTTTATTGACCGGAACAAAAGATTGGTAAGTATGTGGTACTAAGAGCGTTAGGCCATTGTCATTATTTTGTGTATTCGTGTCGTCTTGTGAATGGTTAAAGGAAGGATTTAACGTTCCAGATGTAGAACCTGATTCAACTGCATGAGTAGAAGTTACTTCGAGACTGGCCTTGTTTGAACCGCCGCTGGATTTCTTAGAAACTGGCAACTCTGATTGATTAGGGAAATTATTTTCACTTTCTAAATCGCTTTCAGGGTCATCTTGATATCTTTCCATGCTTTCGCCGTCAACGCTAACAACTGAATTGAGCCGCGTAGTGCGCGAGCTTTCAACCTCTTTCTCCATAGTCTCAACCTCAATGACTGGTACAGTTACATTAAGCAAAAATATGGCAGGCGCAGAGGCCAATGATGTGATAATGTTGATTCCGCCCTTGTTGGTAATGCCAACTAATGATGGAAACAAGGCTTCAAGCGCTGATCTATACCGATTGGGAATAGGAGGAACCATTTTTGACAAAAGTCTTCCAAGCCAAGGTGCTTTAGCTGTCATGTTCATTTGTGGGGCTTGGGCATCAAATTCAGATGAGTCAGAAAGAGACTCGGCTGATTGGTGTTCCATATTGTATATTGATGAAGAAACCCTGCCCATTGTATTTTCTGTTTCTAGATGTTCTCCTGTTGCTAAACGGTATGGGGACCTGCCAGGTGAGCAAATGGGCGAAACGCCTCCAGAGGGCAGGCGCATTGTAGGCGAAACTGCGCCTCCCGGCGTGCTTCTTCCAGATACAGGTGACACGCTGAGGCTGTTTATACGAGTTCCATTATGCGGCGACAGTGTATCATTATTGTTGGAATGAATACCCTCATGTAAGTTCTTGTGATTGAAATAATCTTCTGGAGGATGAGAGGTTGTTGGTAGAGGTGTAAGCGTATCAGACCTAGACTCAGGCTGAAAGTCTGGAGATTCTGTGACAACCAACTGAGGTATATGTAGTTTGGGTAATAATTTGGGGGTAAGTTTTCTTCCATTTGAGTTTTCAATAGGCAAGTGTGTTAACGATTTGCTTTTTGGGTCATAATCTTCTGTGAGGCCGCTTTGTGTCCACTGCGAAGAATTAGCCACAAACTCGGATGTTCTGCGACTTTGGTTCATATGTTTGTTGAAATCAAATTCATGGTTTAAAGGCAGCGATCGAGACAAATTTGCTTCGTCGTTGTTTGGATCTACAAAATCCTGGTATTGAGATGTGAGCTGAATGGCATTTGAGCGAGAACTCTTGGAATTTTCAAGTTGTTGCAAAACATTTCGAAACTCAAGTGCACCAAACAAAGAAGGTCTAATCGGCATCAATGGTGAGTGTGATGCATTTATTGCTTGGATTCCAGGCGAAATTCCTGTTGGAGACATCGTTGAGCTGTGTGTTGTTAAATGTGGCCTGACTCTCATATTTCTGGTCAGTTCTCCATATGCTTCCTCCTGCTCGTCCTCAAATTGATCCTGCAAAGCTACAGCAGGAGATAGTGGAAATGATGTTACACTATTTCTTGCAGTATTGACTCTGGAAGAAAATCTGAATGAGTGCAAGCCCCCAGGGGTATTCACAGGTAGCTGGCCATCCTCTAAAGTAGCATTAAAAGCTGAAAGATCCAAACCATTTGCGAGAATCGAGGTTCCGTCTTGAATTTCATCATCTTCCTCAATTTGAGATTCTTGTCCTGCTTCTGTGTAAAAATCTCTAGCACGTGTTTCAACCAGGTATTTCTTTCTTGCAGTAGTTTTATACCAATGCCAACTTACAACACAAACAACATATACGGTGTAGATTCCAAGCATACAATAACACTCCCATCGCTGTAAAACACCATCAGACATGAAGTACATAGTAAAGCATGCAGCAACAGTGAAAAATAAGATATCTCTAGCAAAAGATTGTCGAGCTACCTTGAAAGGACGGATTATTGCCATCGAACCAGCAACAACTGCCGTAATAAAAGACGCAGCACCAATCAACTCGCCGATAGCCAATGAGCCAGAGCCGATTTTCATAGCTGCATAAGTGCTGAAGACGTCAGGAGAGCCATTTCCAAACGCCAGAAAAGTGACTCCAGCCAAGGACTCTGATAAGCCTAGCATTTTGGATATGGTATTAAGATTGGGACAAAGGTAATCCGATGCTGCGATGCCGATAGCCATGAAAAGTGTACATAGCAATAAAATTATTGAAACGAGAAACGCAACAGCGAATGGCGCTGATCGTGAACAATAGAAAATTTCTATATAGTTGAAAAATCCCAAGTGTTCATCTTTGCAGTAAGTCTTAGCAAAGTTGCACTTGTCTGCAGAATTGACAATGTCTGCACATTCGAGGTCTGGAGGGTGATCTGATAGCGTAGAAACAGATGAAAGGTTTGCATACAAACCAGAAAAGTCTAGATTAGATGTTTCATGATTAGAAACGCTAAGGCTGGTATCGACTGGGAATGCCCAGATCTGGGGTATCAGTAATGGAAAAAGCTGAAAAAGGTATACAAGTGGTTTCATGATTTCGCATTCGTTTTAATCAAAAAGATACAATACTATTCAACCAACATTTAAAAAAAAATTAATTACGAAAAAACGATGTTTTAATAAAGGAAGAAAAAAAAGAGTGGCAATTAAAATGTAGGTACAGAAATACCATAGTTTTAATGGCTGTGCTGAAGTTTTAAGTTTTAAGTTTCAAGCAACCAGAAAAAACGGCGTTTCAGGCGCAGTGAATATCTCAGATTCAAAATTAATCAAATGAGCATGCAAAATCCCAGCAAACTTGACAGAAGATAGCAAGAAAACAAGACAGGTACATATGAATGAAAATTTTGAGAATAAAATGCTTTTGAAGGCTTGTCCTGTTGAGCTTTACCAATAACTATTTCGGTATTGGATTGATATGATATGATCTTGTTATGTAATATTTCTTTTTGATTTGTAGACTATGAAACTACCTTCGTGTTGCTCGGAGCAGCTGTACTACAGAACTACTGAGTAGCACGATATTACTACGGTCTTGGTCCTGATATGTGTACCGATCTGCCGTTTTTTTTGTTCTTCGTTGGTATGGATTTTCACCATGCTTTGTTCGGTCGCTGGAGGGGGTGAAGACCGATACGATTGATACCCTAACTTTGACTTTGAGCTTTTTCATAGTCCTAGCCCGAGCCATGTTACACGTCATGGCCCACTTTTTGACTCAATGCTCTTACCAGTAAAAGAAGTCCGACCAGGGAATCGAACCCCAGTCTACCGGGAAAGCAGCTGGATTCAGCCGGTTGTCATAACCAACCAGACCTCCGGGGTTCTCATATTAGTAATATATTACTAATTGTTATAATGTTGAATTATTATGGTAGCTAATTACCTTCTATATATCATCAGCTTGTTTGGCTAGTTCATGCCAATTTCGGCTTGGAGATGTCACATTTTGGTATTCAATGTTGACGATTGAACAACAGATCACATATAATATAGCAAGGTTTTCAGCTTTCTAGCAACCTTCACTATTTGCAAATCCATCTCTCAAAACAATCAGCAATAATGGATGCGATTCTTATATATATGCCATTGTTGAGTCTATATTTGAATTTATTGCTATTGACTTTTATTGTCAACCAACAAAAACTGCAAACTGTACAGTATATGAATTGTCCTCCTAGGTAATATGAGTTTGAGCTGGAGGACAAAAAAAAAAAATACTTACAAATAATATGGCCGAAATTGAATTTCCAAGGTTACGCCACCTTGAATATATGTACACACATTAAGCCAGATAACTCTCATATTGAAATGAAAAATAGTAACATACTTTTTTTTCAGAAGTTCACAACTTGAAATATATAGTTTTTACATTGCGAAACCTGACAAGTTTTCTGTTACTTCCAATTATTCTATGTTTCTGAGTTTCCGTCAATATATCTAACTATTCAAAGAAGGCTTATCTATTGTTGATAAGAGATTGTTCTCAAACGATAAGCGCTCTATCTTGTATCCGCCTGGTACCAAAGGAAGGCCGCAGGCGAAATGTTATAGCCTTCGTAGAATAGGTTGCAATTATTTCTGATGTTACTGTACTACTATCTCAAGTAGCTATTTTACTTGTGATAAAATACGAGCTTCTCAACCCCACCGGAGTATTAGCAATCCTATATAGTCTGTTGAATAGTTGGGCTGGCTATCTTCGGCAAAAAATAGTTTGCTAGTCTAAACAACTTTTGTCTATATAAACCACCACATATCTACAAACTTTAACCGACGGTGTGTATTTTTTTTCTCGTTTTCGAACTCCGCTTTTTTTGTTCTTCGTGTGACAAGGCTGCCTTGTCTGCTTTTTCCAAATTATTTCGGTCTTGGAATATTAAACAACTAAAAAACAGTCTATCAGCTGTTTGCATTCGTATGAGTTATCACGGATGCAAAAGATATAGCATATAAAAAGTCAAATGAATTGTTTGTTGTGTGTTCGGTTGTTCTCGACCCTTTCAGTATCAAAGCTCGATGCTATTACAACGTACGACATGTTATTCGTAAACAAACAGAAAAACGAGTTTTACACTTTGGTTCAACTGTACTGGCAATTTTCACCCAAAAAACCGAACAAAACAATAATCATGTATAATATTACAATTCGTTGATGTTCTTGTAAGCCTCTATATTCATATCACTGATATGGGTATTTGAAGTAAATATCATCAAACACATGACTTAGTGCCGTGCTTTTTAGGTTTAAAAAAATGAAAAAAAAATGTCTCGTAGTCATATACTAGTTTATTGTAATTAGTTTCTATGCACTGTTACCACATTTTTCGTATTCTGGAATTATAAAGAAATGCTATAGATAAATCGACTCCATGTTTCCAAAAAGACGTTTGGCCTGAAACTGTGATAGCAATACAATGTGTTAAAAGAGTTGGAATTGAAAGATATATAGCTAAAACGCGTGATCAGTATCAAAAAAATAAAAAATAAAAAATAAAAATATGAAATGATGTTTATTTCCAAAAAAAATTTGCATCAATCTATTTTTCAAGGTCCAAATTTTCAAAGTTTGACAGCAAAAAAGAAAAAGAGGCTTCCTATTATGGAAGGCATTCCAGTAGTTAGTCTCCATAAAAAATAGCAAAAAATTTCCTATCAACTCGGTATAAAAAACTCCTAAAATCCTTTCTTTCACATTGTTGTGTATAATCATTTTTGCTTAACTTCTTTGATTACACAAACCATTAAATTACATAGTAAAAATGTCTGAACCTCATCATTTACAACAAGCTGCTCAGGAATATGATCGTCGACACAGTATTCATCCAGACGAAGCTTTGGAGCCTTCACATCAACATTTACATCAACATGAGCACCACTCAGCTAGTGCTCACAAAGCTCCTGAAATCTATGCTGATCTCAATGTACAACCTAGAAGGTCTGCAACTTACTCTCCCTCTGTCGTAGAATCCTCACTACCAGAGATTTATTCAACTGAAAAAGTACCTGCTGATATTGATATTTCCAAACTTGAACGAAATGACAGCGTTCAAGCAAGCCATTCAGAAGACTCAGTGGAAGTCGTGAAAAGAAATTATGCTCAAAAGGCAGGACATCTGTTGAAAAAATACAGATGGGCTCATCATCTGTTTTGGGGTTTATTCTTCACTGCTTGGTGGGTTTCTATTATTGCTCAAGATAAGCACCGACCAGGATGGCTTATTCCAACTATTCTCTGGCTGTTTATTATGATTCGTCTTATTACATTTCATGTACCTGTTGCTCTTGCTTTGACAGCTGCCGACTGGGTTTGGCAGCGTACTGTGGTCAAAGCCATTTCTTTTATTCCTGAAAGATTTAGAATGCTTGCTGCTGCTGGTGGTACCTTGGCTGTCATTCTTGTTGGTACTTTTGTCTCGCCAGAATCTAAAGATTCTAAGCGTTCAGATCGCGCGATTTCGTTTTTTGGATGCTGCGTGGCAATCTTTGGTCTTTGGGCTACTTCTTCCAAGAGAAAGGCAGTCAACTGGCAACCTGTAATCTCTGGTATGCTGATCCAGTTCATTGTGGCTTTGTTTGTTCTCAGAACTGGAGCTGGTTACGATATCTTTAATTTTATTTCTAAGCTTTGTCGACAACTTTTGGGATTTGCAAGAAATGGTGTAGCGTTCTTGACTACCAAGGAAATTTCGCAATACACCTTTTTCTTCTTTTCGGTATTACCGGCTATTATCTTTTTTATTGCATTTGTTCACATATTTTACTACTGGGGCGTTATTCAATGGGGAATTCGAAAATTCGCTTCTTTCTTCTTCTGGACGATGCAGGTTTCTGGTGCCGAAGCTGTTGTAGCTGCTGCTTCTCCTTTTATTGGACAAGGTGAATCGGCTGTTTTGATCAAGCCATTTATTCCTCATTTGACTGATGCTGAGATTCATCAAGTCATGACTTCAGGTTTTGCTACAATTGCAGGATCTGTGTTGGTCGCCTATATTGGTATGGGAATCAATCCACAAGCTTTGATTAGTAGTTGTGTCATGTCCATTCCGGCGTCTTTGGCTACATCTAAGCTTAGATTTCCCGAGACTGAGGAGTCCTTGACTGCAAACCGCATTGTCATTCCTGAAGATGAGGATGCTGAAGAAGTTCATAATGTACTTCATGCCTTTTCAAATGGTGCTTCTCTTGGTTTGAAAATTGCTGGAATGATTCTTACTAATTTGCTTTGTATTATTGCACTTGTCGCACTTATCAATGCTCTACTTGGATGGTTTGCAGCTTACTGGAACATTAAGAATCTTACTATCGAAATGATTCTTGGCTATCTTTTATACCCCGTTGCCTTCTTACTTGGTGCTCCCAGAAACGAGCTGTTTATGATTGCCAAATTGATTGGTGTCAAGCTCATTCAAAATGAGTTTGTAGGCTACACTATGCTTGGAAGCGAAGAGTATGCTGGCCTTTCTATTCGTGGCCGCATGCTGGCTACGTACGCTCTCTGCGGGTTTGCTAACCTTGGCTCAGTCGCTACTAATATTGGTGTACTCGGTACACTTGCTCCTACCCGCTCCGGTACTATTGTCAAACTTGTTATTTCTGCTCTTATCACTGGTGCTATTTCTACTTTACTTTCTGCTGCTGTAGCTGGTATGGTTATGGCTGATATGAGCCAGTTTGTTTAAAATGGCAATATAGACGTTATTTGCTTTGTTTTGTTTTGCTTGATTAGTCGGTTATTTACTCTTGATCCAAAGGATCGAGATTTAAAATATATATATATATATTGTATAGATTTTCACTTGTTTTGTCTTGAATCAGTTTTTAACTTTTATTACTAAAGAAGAACTGTTATTTTTTTCTTTTCTTTGGTACAGATACGAAGCAGCTTAGACAAAGTAGATATTGTTTGAAGCTTCATTGTTGAAATGTATATTTTATTAACAGCTTGTGAATACAAAGCCAGTTGAAAATATAGCTTTTTAAAAATATAAGCTTGACTTTTAGCAATTTGAAATACATTGTCAGCAGCTAGATAAATGTGTCAACAAAATCTTTTAGCTGCCTTTTAGGATTAAAAGATACCATTCAGCCACTTTGTACTCCGTTATAAGCACGAATTTTCAATCAGATTTCAGTGTCTTGTTGTTTTCTTATTCTAGTGTTTTTTCGAATACCATACTGAAAATCAATTTTGACCAATTGTAAAACAACATACATTCCCGTTGGTTTGAAAATTTAGCTATGGGTGGGTTTATACCTATTTCGAGACTCAATGAACAAGTAACTCATTACCCTACCTTGTTTTTCCATCACAGATATAGGCATGACACGTAATCATGTTTTCAGCCGTATGATAATCTTAGTAGAATCTATTTCTTCGATGAGATGAAGCTTGGTTAAAGTGAAATGAGGGTATTTAAATATAATTCAGTAGCATTTTAGTTTTTCAGTAATTTGCCTTTTTATTTAATCTAAAAACATTTGTTTTTGTTGACGTGGACGGTACAATACGTTAATAAACGGTACTAAACCTAATCTTAAGCTGACAAAACCAAGCCTGTTTTCGGATTCAAAGCCTCGCTACATTCTGAATATTAGCATTTTTTATTTTCCAACCATACACTTTGTTCTTTTTCTTATCCACCCTACAAGCTTGAACTTGGCGAAATTAGCATTTTTTTTCCCAACGCCATATTCTCCTTTGAAGTTAAACTTTGGTTTTTAGATACCTGGCAACAATAGAAGCCATTTGATTTTTTTTACTCTTCTTTCTCGAACTTTTTGGACTTTCTTATTTGATAGTCATCACTGTTCGATAATCTGAATTTGTACTTTATATTTGAACATTACTTTACTAAACAGATATTCCACTAAGACTGATTTTTGATTTTATACCGTTCGCATTTTGTTTTTTTCCAGCATATTTATCATTTTTCACCATATATTCTCACAAATCATTCTTGTCATTACCCATAAACATA
Source organism: Magnusiomyces tetraspermus (assembly GCA_030578715.1). NCBI lineage: Eukaryota > Fungi > Ascomycota > Dipodascomycetes > Dipodascales > Dipodascaceae > Magnusiomyces > Magnusiomyces tetraspermus. The sequence continues at coordinate 54,649 of JAKTYL010000084.1, forward strand.
TTACCTTGTACAATTTGTTCCATACTTAAGTTAAGATGAATTTGAGTTACTTAAAATTATTGTTATTGGCATTATCATATGCCCATGCTTTGCCAAGTATGACACCTAAAGATTTGGACAACAAGATATATTTTGCTGTTGAACTCGATCCCAATACACACAAACCATCTCAGGTAAACAAGTATTTCAAATCTTTAGGCGATGACATTCCCTCTTCTTGGACTTTTGAAGAGCCTATTGAATCTGTTCCAAATCACTACCTCTTCTCAGTTCCAAAGGAAAAACAGTACACAGATGACTTGTTTGACATAGGCTATCATGCCAGATCACAGATGCTTTCTAAGCGAAGTCCAGAGCATATCAACTTGGAACGCCGCCTGGCTAGTAAAGGTGTTCGATCTCTCGAGGTGTTTGAACCCAGACAACTTTACAAAAGAGGTCTTATTCCCCCTGCTGGAAAGATAGATTCTTCCCTTCAAGCTCTTTACGACATTGCCAAACAATTTGACATTAACGATCCCATCTTTCCTGAACAATGGCACTTGTATAACCCTGTACAGCTGGGTCACGATATTAACGTTACTGGTGCCTGGGCCCAAAATATCACTGGATCAAATGTAAAAGTGTGTGTTATTGACGATGGTCTTGACCTCGATAATAAAGACTTGGCAGACAACTTTTTTGCCGAAGGTTCGTGGGACTTTAATGATCCGGGCCCATCTCCTAAACCCAGACTTTTTGATGATAGACACGGTACTCGATGTGCTGGAGAAATCGCTGCTGTCAAAAACGAAGCTTGTGGCCTTGGTGTGGCTTATAGAGCAAAAGTAGCTGGTGTCCGTATCTTGTCCAAGCGTATCATACCATCCGACGAAGCTGCTGCGATTAACTTTGCAATGGACAAAAACGACATTTACTCCTGTTCTTGGGGTCCCTCAGATAACGGCCAAACCATGGAAGCTCCACCGGAGATTGTCAAAAAGGCCATGATGACTGCTATTCAAAAAGGCCGTGAAGAAAAAGGTAGCATCTATGTTTTTGCCTCAGGCAACGGTGGTGCTCTCGAAGATAATTGTAATTTCGATGGTTATACCAACAGTATTTATTCCATTACAGTTGCTGCTATTGATAGAAAAGGTTTCCACCCATCATATTCAGAAAGCTGCAGTGCCAATATGGTTGTCACATATAGTTCTGGAAGTGGAGACTACATTCATACAACTGATGTTGGCGATAAATGTGTCAAGACTCATGGTGGTACTTCGGCTGCTGCTCCAATTGCAGCTGGAATATTTTCTCTTGTTTTAGAGGCTAATCCAAAACTGACATGGCGTGACATGCAATACTTGGTCTGGGAAACTGCTATTAAAGTCAACGATGATCCTGGATGGCAAAAAACCCCAACTGGAAAAGAGTTTCACCATGCTTATGGCTATGGTAAACTTGATGCTTATGCCATTGTTGAGCGAGCAAAAACATGGGAAAATGTCAAACCACAAGCCTGGCACTTTTTGCCTACCAAGGTTGAAAATTCTCCAGTACCAAAGGATGCTTCTAAACCAGTTGAGTTTACTGTTGAGGTTACTGAGGAAGACTTGAAGAATTCCAATTTAGATCATCTTGAGCATATCCAAGTCCATGTCAATGCTAAATCTACTCAGCGTGGTGCTCTCAAAATGACTTTGACAAGTCCTGCAGGAATCAAGTCTGAAATCATGCCTTTTCGAAAAATGGATATGTCTGGTGATGGTGTTCGAGACTGGAACTTCATGTCTGTTGCCCATTGGGGTGAATCAGGTGTTGGAGAATGGAAATTAACTCTTGAACATGGCTCAACAACATCTGTCAACCTTGCTTCCACTCTTATTGACTGGAGACTGATGCTCTGGGGTCAATCTATTGATGCCTCCAAAGCGAAATTATTCCCAGGAATGGACAAAATTGATGAAAAGCAGCCTATTGAAGTCAATCCTCCTAGTGAGATTTCATCAATCGCTGATTCCAGTGCAACATCTACTGCATCTAGTCCAATTACAACTGTAAGCAGCGCTGAAAGTGCTAGCGTCCCTCCTACCCAGACTGAATCTACATCTACAACGGCTACTGACAAACCATCGCCTTCAACAACTCAAGCAGCCGGTGATGGAAAGGAAGGCCAAGACAAGGAGACTGGTGAGTCTAATAAGGATGAAAATAAGAGTAAATATATTGGCTCACTCTTCCCTACCTTTGGAATGTCTAAGAATACTGCTGCTTGGGTTTATGGATCAGCATGCATTATACTGACGTTTGTTGCACTCACATCTGGATACCTATGGTGGCTCCGACGCAAGAGAGCAAGAGAAGGCAAAAACTACGGAAGACTCAACCCACTTGTTCCACGTAACCCCAACCATGACGAAGAATTCGGTGAAGAGTTGGATTATCTTAGTGAATTTTTGATGTCTGATGACGAGCATGAAGATGCTGATGAACACATTAACACTCCATACAACCCTTCTTCTTCACGCAATAGCAAGGAAGGACGCTATTTAGATCATGATAGTGCAATTGCTTTAAGTGGAAGCGCAGGTGATGCATCTAGTGCTGGAAAGCCTGAACTTAGCGTTGGCAAAAAAGCAGTAGACCTTTACAAGGTTAGTGATGGCGATGACTCAGAAGACACCCAAATTGAAAAAGATCAAAAAGGAGAAAGTTTGTTTGAGTTAGGTGACAATGACAGTCAGGATGATTTGCAAGATACCACTACTGGTGCAGGGGGTTCCAAGAAATAGGCGTATTAGTTAGGATTTTTTCATTTTTTTTGTTTGTGTATACTAAAAGTTTTTTAAATTAGAAATGTGATTATTTTGCCTGTTAATCTAACAACCTCTGCTTGCCCAAATTCATCAATCCACATACACATCTATTTGTCAAAATATATTTTTTCTTACAATGAAATTACTTATGGAGAAACAAGCTAATGAAAAGATACCAAAAGTGTTAATTTAAAAAACAACTAAGCGGTATATGTGAGCCATAGAAAACTAAGCATAAAGTTATGGGCTTGTGTATTTAAACCTAGTTACTATTGTTCCATCTAGTTCCAATACTTAAAGTGTGAATAGCCATAATATATTTTTCCAATTTGACTAAGCATGGCCAATATATATATATATATATTTCTCTCAGCTTGAACAAGAGGATTGATAATATATTTTTCCAACTCATAACAGAAGCTGCTATTCAGCAAGATTTTAAAAACAAAGTGTATATAAACCCCCAATCATTCCCATCAGTTTCTGTCCTTTTTTTTTTTTTTTTTCTTCTTCTTCTTTCATTATTAACACTCAGGTTAATGCTCCATTCACTCTCTTTGATTTTTTTCTGCTAAGCTTTCACACTTACTTACTCACTTCTTCACTTGCTTATTTACTTTCTTATTCATTCGCTTATTTACTTACTTATTCCCTTATTCATTTGCTTACTCATTAACTTAACTACTAATTAACAACTAAAATGATTTCTAACTTGAAAAACAAAGCCATGACCAAGTCCAACAAACGCACTCATAAGAGAACTAAACCTAATGCCCAGCTTATCAAAGCCAAACGTTATAATTTCAACTTTGGCAAGGATGTCCAATTCATCACACAAACTGTTTATCCCAACATCTGGTTGAATATGGAGCCCTTTTCCTTGACTGTTTTATGGACTGAGTTTGACCAGTTGGTCAACCAAGAACTTTTTCTTAACTATTCTCACTGTGCTAGCAATGCTGACCGTTTACGCTTGATGGTATGCTACCTTGGAGTTACTAAAAATCAAGACAAATCTATTGCTTTCAAGACTTATCACTTCAAGGCCTTTGAACAAATGGAATATGGCGGAGGCGCTTCTGAATATCATGATCCTGACTGTCCCTTGGATCGTATTACTGCTGCTGCTGTGTGCGCTGCTCAGACCAGAGAGTTGTTGAAGCAAAGCCACAAAACCTCAATGGGCCATCAGAAAAGCACAACGCTTTTGCCTGAAAGACAATTTGGAGAAATCCATGACAATAGCATTGCCCGTAAGTTGTCTTCTTTTGCTTTGGACATTTCCAAGTATGTCTCTATGACTCTCCCTCGCGAGAGCAAGATCGAATTCAATCACTTGTTTCCTGAAGATACACTCATTAGCCCTGAGTTGTATGTTTATAGCATTACAACTTTCACAGACTTTAACGGTGTTCAGAGATGTTCTAAGATTGACGCTATTGTACTGTATGAAGCCCCTACTTATGTCATGCCTGACATTAGTACCGAGAAACTTTTGCAAGCCTTGACAAATCCTGAAAAAACTCCTGACTTCTATCAAATTCAAATGATTCGCCAGGTTGTAAACTATATGACATTACACGATGTCTTTGTTGGAATTATTGCCAATGACACTCATGTCCGCTTTATTGCTAAGCCTAACGCGAATCACCCCGAAAAAGATGGTCGTCATGGTGGGTCAATATGGATTTCACGAGCATTGCCGAAGCACTCTGTTTTCAGTTGCATGAATGATCGCAGTGTGTCTGTCTTTGGTTATATCTCTGCCCTAGTCAGCATTCTCTTGCGATCTAAAGATATGGGTGTTGAATGGCCTGGCAAAGGAGTAAAAATTTCTGTTGACTCCTCTAGTGCCTTGTTTGAGGCTGAGATGTACAGACTCAACAACGAGGAGCTCTATGCTGAGAAGTTTGACACTGCCAGCTCCACAGCTAGCCACTGCATTGACTTTTACAAGTTCAATCAGCATTTGGTCAACCTTGAGGCTAATGAGGAAACAGTCGAGTCTGTTGACAAAACCTTCAACCAGTGGAAAGCCGAAAAGTTGACCAAGAAATCGGAAAAGCTTGATGCTTTTGGCAAGATGGAAACAACTGAGAATATTGCAAATTTTGAGATGACTGACAATAAAGAAAAAGCCAACGAAGTTGTTAACATTGAAGAAACCGATTCCTATGAAAGCGAGCTTGATGAAAGTATAATAACAGATCTCTGCTCTTATTTCAGCAGCTTGAGCATGAATGTTGATACCAACATGGTTACCGAAGAAACCTACAAGGCTGAATCAGAACCTAAAGATGATTTCGAACTCGACTCTGAATCCCTCTATCGTACTGCTCTCGAATTCTCTTCTGAATACGATGAAACATTTAACGATGCTTTTGTTTATGACGAGGAATCTGATCAGCTTTTCAACTATAGTTCTGATGGGCTCTCTTGTAACAGCTCGAGCATCTCACAGTCAATTAGCGAATCTGATTCCTCCGAATCTGGAATTAACTTTGTGGCCCGTCGAAGTATCCAGAATGAGGTCGTCAACAGAATGAAAAGCAACAACACCATCAGTTTTACTGGAACTCAGAGATATTTCACCAAGAACGGTATCAACACCGGAGTGAAGGTGAATCCCAACCTTAAATATCTCCCTAAGCGAGGTATTACTGACTATGAGCAGTTGTGCGCTTACAGTAACTATAACTCGCAAAAGCAGCCCTTTGGCACTCAAGCTTTTAGAAAAATGCTTGGAGCTGGCAATTTATTCAATTATGGCTTGTCAAGCTGTGACAAGCTTTCAAGAGCTGAGTTGTATTACTTCAACAACAACAATACTACCGTTGACTTTCCTTTGGATCGTGGTAGTTTCGCAATAACTCCAGAACTTATTTTTCATGATAAAATCAGTGTGCCCAACAGTAAGTATCATAGCTTCTCGTTTACCATGGCGCGTGCCAATGATTCGCCTTGGTTTGGTGCTTGTCAAAACCAAGAATACTTCCGCGATTATGAACTCAATAGCGGAGTTTTTGGGTTTTCTTACGTTGATACCGAATCTGGAGAAAAGATTTCGAGATCTTGCGAAGTCATCATCAAGAGTGTGCAGTACAAGTACTCTTTGGAAAGCAGCAGAAACAACAGAGTCAACGCTCTTTATAACGAGGTCTCTATTTATCGTCACGTCAAACTTACTGACCCTAACTGTGACATTATTCCTCAAATTTATTTGTTTGGTGATGTCTGGAAGACTAGCAAAGTGTTGTTGATGAAGCCATGGGGCCGCAAGCTTCACGCAGAAGATCTTAAAGAAGATAAGAAGGGCATTTTGGCTGATAGGATGAAAACCGCTCTGAGACAGTTACATCTGTTAAATATCATCCTGAACTTCATTTCACTTGACGCATTCGGAATCGATCCTAAAGGCCGTTTGTTGATTGTTGACTTGAAGAAGGCCTATATTGTCAAGAAATCAAAGATCGCTGATGCTAGCCGACGTGAAATTGAATGTCTTGAGTTGCTCATCAACAACGTTGACATTTTTTCAGGTCATATCCAGCTTTCTAGTAACCCTGAAATGTACAAGAAGTCAGAAGAAATTATTGAGGAGCATGTTTCCCTCAAATCCGCATCTGTCCACTCTTCAGATGTTCATCCATCCATTAGTATCAGATCTGGCAACTTCAAAATGACAAAAAAGAACCCAGTCAAGCCAAAGTCAAAGAAAATGAAACGATATGTGTCAAGATTTACCAAAATATTAATCCCTTTTAAATACTTAAAATGACTAACTTAATAAAAATCTTATACACTTCCTACAACTGAAATAATTTAAATAGGTCCTCTGAAAGTTTTAACGTGGCTAACCTCCACAAGCAATTAATCACAGAGCCACGTGATACTGAATGTTTATTTTTGTAGATGTGTTGTTTCTCATTATGCAGTTTTTGTTGAAGCTGCCACCACATTTGTTTTCTCTTAATAAACCTTCAAAATTTAACATTCTCAGTAAATACTTACTTGTGTATTTTCCACCAATAGTATGTCTTTTTCAATTGATCATCCTTCTCTCAATGAAGGTATTAGCACAGACTTGCCTGCAGATGTCCCATTATACGAGGACCCATCTATAGCGGCGCCCAAGAAACAAGACTCTGAAGACACCAACTCAAGCCACTCATCACAACAACAGCAAAACTCATCAACTGGCAAAGCCCATGGTGCAAAAACTGAAGAAAAGCGTCGTTCTCATAATCGAGCTTTACAGACATTACATGGGGGCTCTAAGATTAAGCATTTGAAAAAACTTGACGGTGAACCATTATGGCGTGCTGACATTCAATACGACTTTTTGGCGTATATTTTCCACGACACCCAAAAAGTATTTCACAACAGTTACGAGAAATCAGACGTTAAATACACATTTGCTGACATTTATATTGACGCAATGGCACGTTCATCAAAGACTTCCAAAATTCTTTGCGAAAAGTTATTGGGTGACCGCAAAGCAGGCCTCAACATGGCCATGGTTTGTTTATTGGTAAATGTTGGGCGAATGAACACTACATTAAATTTTTTCCCAGAAATGCGAGCTCAACTACGAACATATCATCCTATTCCCTCTTTACAGACATATAATGACCAAAGCGACTACAAACAGCTACAAGATTCCCCTCGTTTAAAGTCTATTCTGAAAGGCGCATGTGAAGACCGACCTGAGCCTACCTCTTTTTCAGCTCTTGATGAGATTCAAACGTATCCCAAGACCAACCCAATCAATTTGATCTTTTTAATGTCTAGTTTTTCTAGCAATCTTCAAAGCAAGGTTTTTGTGCCACCATTTGAATTTCATGATATGATTATGAATACCAATTTGTCAAGTGAATCACGTGGTAAAGTTTTCCTCTGGCTCATGTGGGCATTTCTCGAAACAGACTTGAGACCAGAACAAATGAGAAACAACCCATTCGGCATGGGCCAGGAGCATGGCACAAAAGTTCCAGAATTTGTGTCACTGACACCTGAGCAGGTCTCGTTGGAAAATGTTGACCCTGAGAACGAGATTGAGTTTGGAAACGACATGACTAAAGAGCGCAAGCTTTATATTGACTTGACACAAACATTTTCGCCAGCAAATGCTCCCTCGTCAGGTGTACCAAGTGGAAACTTGAGTTCTTCAAAACCCAAAGCTAAGGAAGGTGGCCGTAAGAAAGGAGGTGCTCAAGCAATATCTGAATACAATCCAGGAGCGAGTACACCGTTGGCGAATGGCGAGGTTCAGTTCTCCAACTTCATTCCCATACTTTCAAAACTTCACGACCAAGCTATTATTAATGAAAAAACATCTTCTGATGCAGGAATGGAAGGTTATTCATTGTCTGGAGAGAGAAAAATGTATTTGCAAGCCCCAGTGGCAATTGTCGATCCAATTGTTTATAAATCCGCAGCACGAGATCGTCAATGTGAAATCGAAATCAGTAAAATGCTGATAATAAAGGACCGAGAAAACAAAAGACGTCGGTATAAAGCAGGTGCAATGTATCGGGAATGGGTTAAAATCAAGCACCACGACCCCTTGTACGACAGCGATACCGAAGACTATCCTGAAGAAAAGACTGGAAATGAAAAGTCAACAGTAAAAGGAGGTGAAGGTAAAGAAGACTTAGCAGCACTTTTGGTTCACAAAAAACGAAAAAGACATATTCCGCCCCAAGAAGCTCATGGACAAGCTGGCGCAAGTGTATCAACAATCCCCGATGCTACAGCTCCTATTGGAAGTCCAACAGTATCAAGAAGTAACACAACTTCAAAAACCAGTGCAGGAAGTGATAGTTCTCATGCTGGCAAGTCGGCAAATAACACAGTGGCTGGAGTCTTAACTAGTGGATCTACTATTGGAACATCTGCTACTGAAAATGCGTCAAGAAAGATAACTGTGAATAACCGAATTGATTACCCCTCTAGCTTTGGTGAAGAAAGTTTGGCAATGGCTAAAGCTTTTCGCTGCTCTCTACGGTTTTTCAAAAGATCTAGTCAGAATCGGCTACAACAACAAGAAGAAACTATGAAAAAGCTTTTACAAGAACGTGAGATGCGTGACGAACGATTAAAACAGCGTTTGCATGACGAGTATAGTCAAGTCGAGACTACTTTCCGGGAGAAACGGGAACGGCTTACTCATGAAATCGAAATGGAATTTGAAATGTCTGGCAAAGAAGCTAATGGACGACGCGCTTTGGCCACTAAGACGACAGAGGCCGCTGGCGATGAAGAAAATGAATTGGCTGCGGGCTTTGAAGGTGATCAAGATTTGTCGCTCAAGTCTAAATCAGCAAAGAAGTCTAAAAAGAAGTCTGCTACTAGTAACGACAATAATGAAGAAAAGCCTAAAAAACCTAAAGCACCTCGTAAAAAGGCAACAAAAAAGACATTTAGTGCGGACGATATGTTTTCAAAGCCTGAAGCAGACGCCGCAGGTACTTCAGTTAAAGAACAGGGAACTGTTTTTAACACAGCTCAAATACCCATTGAATATTCTTCAGCACCTGCAGCAGAAATACCATTATTTGAATCTGGTGTAATTTCAAACGAGCATGTTGAATTTGAGCATGCACCAGTTGGAATGCATGATCATCCTCAAGAAGTTTTAATTGACGACTCTTCAAATATTTACGAGCCATCTACTACAGGATTGATAGATCCTTTGCACCCACCAGTGGATCCAATGAGCCGCGAAATAGCTGCAGCTGCAACCTCTGTTATTCCCATATCATCAACATTAGATCAGCATTCAACTAATGCTACGGATGCTTCAGAGTTTCCCCTGATTCCATCTACTACTGTGTCTCATCAAAATGAGATTCCACAATTTACGGAAAAAACTCCAAGCCATGAACGGTCAAATGTTATGAGCCTCGGAAACTTGTTAGATAACCAAGAGCCTTCGAGTTAATACGAGATAATAAAATGTAGCAATTAAGATTATAGAAAAAATACATATTTATTTTTTGTATTGTTTAATAAATTAATTAAGAATCAACAGTCTGGTCTAAAAGTTTTTCCTGAAAGAAACAATATGATGCGTGCTTCTATATGTTTTTATAACAGGTATCATGAGCAAACTCTATAGCTTTTAGTAAACCGTTATTTCGTATTACTTCTTTGAAAGCTAACGAAAAGCCCTCAATATAATCTATATCTTCTTCGCTAAGGTCTGAGTAATAATCTCTTTGGGATTGCATTGCTCTGTTTTGTTTGATTCTTTTTCCAATTCCTCCAAATGAACGGGAATAAACAGGAACAACAGATCCTTTAATTGATGAAGATACCTGAGCTACAGAATCGTTTCCCAGTGGCCTAACCTCAATTTCCCATTTTAGAATGAATTTGAAACGATCACCAAAGTATTGATATGCTTTCCCAGCTGGTTTCGTAGAAGGAAACGCATATATAGGTCCATATGGCCAAGTAGTAAGCACTGGGTCTTTACCATATAGCTTGTCTATTGTGGCCAACATTTCTGATCTCTTTAGATATAGCTTAGCATAGGAATCTATTGTATTCAAGGCAGAAAGTACATTGCATTGTTTACAGCATTGGTCAATAAAAACGCCTAACTTAGAGTCTTTATTTCGAACCTGTAGCGGCGAAAGAAACTCAATGTTTAAAGCCTTAAGAGTCGGCTCTGCATCCGGGTTTTTACTTGAAGTGTCTAATGTTAAAGTGCAGACAAACTGAAATGTTTTTGATTCATCCAAGCTATAGCCTTGAAACGTGTATGACAAAGGCTGACCTTGCGTCTTTTTGTTATGAACTGGGTTGAGCCCAATAGTATGGAAAAGTACCTTTAGTCTAGTATCATTTAGGACTTCAGAATAATTGAATCTTAAGTCAATATTTTCACCTAAGTCATTAAGAGGAATAGAACTTAATAACTTTAATAGCTCAGTAGAAGACATTAAATTTTTTCAAATGATGATGTTTTGATTTGGGTTGTGAATGGAGGTGAGTTTTGATATTATTTTTGTTACAAATCTTTTAACATGTACAAAGAGGCATGTAACTGTAATTGTAATGAGTGGCTGCTCAACACACGTGCGGCACGTGGAGCGTTTATTGGGCATTGAAGCTGTCCGACCGTAAGGCTGCCTTCCAATTTCCAAAAAAAAAAAAAAATTCCTAATATATAACTTTTCTTCTTGTTCTCATTGAAATTAACCTTTTTCTTCTCTTCGTCAAATTTCAGAATTTGCAAATTTCAATTTTTGTCATTTGATTAAATTTGCAGAAGAATTAAATACCATGTTGTTTGGTGCCCGCCTCGCTAACGAAGTCTATCCACCTTGGAAGGACGCTTATATTCAATATGAGCAACTTAAAAAGCTTTTGAAAGAAACTGCTGTTTCCTCACACTCCGGGTCTTGGACTGAAGACGATGAGACTTCTTTTGTCTCTGTCTTGGATTCCGAACTCGAGAAGGTCTACTCCTTTCAGACAAAGACTTACGAGTCGTTAAGCGATCGTTTAAGTACTTTGGAAAAGTCTATTAACGATAACAACAACTTGACTCCCAATGACGGAAAGAATCTCGAATCAGAACTTGAAGAGATTCTTGAGGAAGCTCAACAACTCGACCGTTTCTCTCGTCTCAACTTTACCGGTTTCCTCAAAATCGTCAAGAAGCACGACCGTTTCCATCCCAAATACCAAGTCAAGCCTCTTCTTCAAGTCCGCTTGAACGCGCTTCCTTTCCACTCTGAAGATTACTCTCCCCTTCTTTACAGAATTTCCATTATCTACAGTTTCCTTGCTGAAAACTTTGGCAGTGAACAGGGTGGCTCTGCTTCTGCTTCTGCCGCTAAGCTTTCTGTTAACAACACAGAAAACTCTGACTACACCACCTTTAAGTTTTGGGTCCACCCCGATAACGTCATGGAGGTCAAGACCAGAATTCTCCGTCACTTGCCTCTTCTTGTCTACGGCTCCAAGTCTGATGCTGGAAATGGAAATGATGAGACTTCTCAGCACGACCCTACAATCACCTCTTTGTACTTTGACAGCCCTAAGTTTGACCTTTACGAGTCTAAGCTTCAAAAGAACGATATCTCACCTTCATTACGCTTGAGATGGACCGGTAAGCTCAGCGATAAGCCTGAAATTACTCTTGAAAAGAAAGTTATTGACCACAGTGCCACTGGCGAGTACATTCCCGATGAGCGTATTGACATGAAGGAAAAATATGTTCAGCAGTTCCTTTCTGGTAAATATCACATGGAGAAGTCTATCCGCAAGATGAAGGATCGCGGAACTCCTCAGGCTGAAATTGACGGCTACGAAAAGAAGGTTAAGGATCTCCAAGAATTCATTTCCGAAAACGAGCTCCAGCCTGTTGTTCGTACTGTTTACACTAGATCTGCTTTCCAGATTCCCGGTGATAACCGTATTCGTGCTATTTTGGACTCTGATATTGTTTTCATTCGTGAAGACTCTTTTGATCAGGACCGTCCTATTCGTGACCCTGAAAACTGGCACAGATCTGATATTGATGCTCCAGGCTTGGAAAACCCTCTTTCCGTTTTACGCAAAGGTGAATTCTCCAAGTTCCCCTTTGCTGTTTTAGAATTCCGCATTTTGAACAGAGGAACCTCCGGTATCGCTGCTGGCACTTCTGCCTCTGCTCTCAGCTCTTCTGTCTCTGGACTTAAGGGCGGCCCCACCAGCATCAATGGTATCAAGCGTCACGGCAAGTGGATTTCAGAATTGACCAACTCTCACTTGGTTAAGGAAGTCCCCAAGTTCTCCAAATTTATCCAGGGTATTGCTTCCCTCTTTGCTGAAGATGACAGACTTGACATTCTTCCATTCTGGTTGCACTTGCTCGAGCACGACATTCGTCAGGACCCTAAGCAAGCCTGGGAAGAACAAAAGAAGAGAGTTGAGGACGCTCGTATTGCTTCCCAAGAGTCTAACAAGATTAGAGCCAGAACTTCCAGACTTTCTCTTTCTGCCTCTGGCGAAGGATCATCTGCACCTTCGTCGTCTGGTGCATTGGCTGAGTCAAGTAACAAGGATATCCCCGAAGAAGCTATTGCTGAAGAAAATGAAGAAGAACAGGAGGATGATGACGATGATGATTCTGACTCTGAAGACGAGGAATCTGCTACTTTGATTAAGAAGAAGAAGAGATCTAGAGGTCGCAAGCTTCTCCAGTCTCTTTCATTCTTCCCTGGAGCTGGTCCTCGTCTTGAGGGTGACTCTGAAGATGAAGAAGTTTACCTCCCACCTGGTGTTGTTAAGCCTGATGTTTTGATTAGACAAAGTGGTCCTGTCAAGGTTGAGACTAAGGTCTGGCTTGCTAATGAAAGAACATTCAACAAATGGCTACACGTTACTACTCTCTTTTCAGCTTTGACTTTTACCCTTTACTCTTCTGTTGGTAAGGCTACCAACCAGGGTACTGCCACAACTGTTGCTTACATTTTGTTCGCCCTCACCGTCTTTTCTGCCATCTGGGGATACTGGACTTATTTGAACAGATTGAAACACATCAGAGCCCGCTCGGAACTCCACTTGGACAATCCTATTGGCCCTCTCATTGTTGCTGTTGGCTTGTTGGTTGCCTTGGTTGTCAACTTTTTGTCTGTCTACAATGAGAAAGTTTGGAACCCCAAACACCCCCATATCCAGCCTGAACCAATCATCAATGGAACCATCTTTTAAGTTTTAAGTACAGAGTATTAAAACTTAATTGACAGAAAAAAAAAAAAAGCCCCGTAAAAATAAAGGCATTAAGAAGAAATAAGAACGTTTAATAATGATGGATACGAAACAAGTAGAATGCAATTGATTTCAGTATAATGAATATAAGTAAATAAATTTTTAATAATAATTTTTTTCTACGTTGATAGTTTACTACTGGTATTTTTTTGATAAATGCAAATAACAGAGTATTGTTTAATTTATGACTTAGACATGTGATTGTGTCAAATTAAGATAAGCATTGATATAACAACATTGTTAACCATGTTGTTGATCATTATCGATAGGCATATTATCAGCCATAAGAGCTTGGTAGATGGTCTGTCAACGACTACTGCAACATTGACAATTTTGACAACTAAAGTCTGCACACACTCACCTCCACAGCACAGCACAGACAACTGGGCAAACGTCGTACTGATTCCTCAAAAAACCAGGTAGTGATTGAGATATGTAGCCATGCCGATTTTTTAAAACATGAATAACGAATCAATTACTGAAACTAGAAAGCATGCTACATACATTTGTAAACAACACAATTTCTTTTCCTTCTTTCTTTCTCTTATTTTCATTTATTATTCAATACCAACATCAAAGCGCAATAGAATCCATCCAGGTGATAATACGTTACTGTCATGTCAAATTAGTTTATATATAGTTTATTTTTTTTTTTATATTAATTTGATTGACTGATAATAATGCTAATCATCAATAATAATATTATTATTCATATTATTAGAACACTGAATGTTGTACTCATGTGTAAATTCGCCTTTCAAAATCACGAAACTGTAAATCACAAACGTTACGTTTCTCACAGTAATTCCTTGATACGTTTATTTCTTTTTATTTTTGTTACTGATTATTACTTCTACTCTTTTTTTTTTTTTTTTGACAGCTACACAAAATGTTTTTATTATTTTTATAATGTATCATGGGCTTACTAGTGTTTGGTTTATATTTTGTTTTTCTTGTGTCTAATGATTGTTTATACTTTTTATTCTGTGTTGAAAAGCTCTAGACAGCAGAGTGTCGCTTAATATCATTAGAGGTTCTCCAAAGTATATATTGTAGAAAGCATTTCGAGAATATCAAAAACAAAACTCAAGTTCATTGCTATTTTCTTCTTTAGATATATATAGTTGGCACACTGCGCACATCGTATTTGGCGATAATATGCTAACTTGTGAATCACAAATCCGCAGCTAATAGTGCAAACAAACACCACACACTTTGTCAAGTAAAGATATTAATGATATATTTAGAAAAGACCAAAAATAAGAAATAAAACGATACCTTGAAACTATCCGGGTTTTTGCTTGAGTTACCAAACTTTTTATTATTATTTTCTTCAAAGAAATGTGTAGAGTCCCACATACGGAGGTGAGCTCATGGCTGGCAAGCCAGCCAAAGTTCGATATCGTCGAATGAGTGTTGTAGTTTGAAAGTGCAAAAACAAAGTAGCATCTAACACTCATATTTGTGCTGTCTTGTACGTCCATCTATGTTCATATGCACAGTTGCTAGTACATGCTGACCTGTAGAATCACAGCAAAAGGCTGGGCTTGGATACTCGTTAATGTTTTTGATCCCATGGCAAATTAATTCTGTCTCTGTCTCTCTACAAAAAGAAATACAAATATCAACATGTATACATGCAAATAAAAGAGTTGCTGGGTTGGTAGTCAAACACCGAAAGCAAATGTAACCAAGCAGTAACACGTGAAGTGCTACATGATCCAACCCAGCTTATTTTTATAAATAATATTATTATTGCAAACAAAAGTGAAAAAAAGAAATAAGAAAGCAAAAAGTAAAATATAATTGGAGATTTGAGCAAGGAAATGTATTTTTTCAGGTTGGCGGGTCCACTTTTAATGTAGGATGATGAATTGTGTTTAAATTGATCTAAGTATTGGAGATGAGCCAATTCAACGAGGAGTAAAAAATAAATACGTAGAATAAATAATAAAAACCAAAAAAAAGAAATGACTGGTATCATCGATACTGTTTTATTTTAACTATCGAGAACCGAGAAACATTAAAAGTGCATAAGAAGAGTAGTGTATATGAAAGCAGGTGGTTGACTACGATCCATTGTTGGCAACACTAGTTTAGATACAATGCCGATTAAAAAAACGTATCAAGTAAACAAAAAGACAAGAAATAAAATAAAGAGAAGGTAAATTAAAAGAAACCTGTCAAGAGTATTTTTTTTTTTATTTTTTTATATTATTATTTATTTCTATTTCAAAAGCCTGGTAGAATATGCACAACGCTTCAATATGTCTAGCGCCCGTACCCAACCACTTGAATTATGGGTGTGTATTTCTGTGTATTAATGTGAGCACGGATGTTCAGAGTTGCCTCCACCGCAACAAGTCTAGCAAGCACACAGTCAACTGGGTCACGAAGCAGAGTAGAGAGGAATAAACAAATAGTAAATACATGAAAACTTCCAGGCGTATCATCACTGACGAAAATTTAAACAATTTAAAAAATACAGCTAACCGCCATTTCTGTAGGGCTGCCACGCATTTCTCCGTAAACATCACACGCTTATATTTTCGTTTGTGAATTTTTCCTTCAATGTGTAAAAGGCTCTTAAATAAGCTAACAAAGAAGAGAAACAAGTAAGGTGGAATACAAAAATCTTATTATAGAACGAATAAGAGAAGAAAGAAAAGCAACCCAGCCATTGGGGAAACTAATGAGAGCGCTACTCCACAATAGTTTTAACAAAATTATTTAAATGAGTTTTATGTATTAAGAAGAATGTTCTCAGGAGTAGGTCAATGCTTTTTAGTTTTATTTAACAGTCAAGTGGGTTATGTTGGCTCCAGGTATAAAATCTCCCTTTTGGTTCATTTGCTTTTGTTTTAATATTTTTATTAAACACTATTTTAATTATTACTGATAATTCTTGATGATTTTACAATTACCATTGTTTTCAGCTGATTTTTAGAATATTATGCTTGAATTGCCATTTTACGCAATTAATAATATTTATTATTACAGCCAATGTATCTTTGTTTTCATGGCACCTTGCGCAGCTTATATTTAGTTCTATTTTTTCGCTTTTTGCTCTTGCCGTTCTGGTGTTATTTTATTTTATTTTTTTGATTCTGAGCATGAGTTTTTGTCTAATTTTTGTATGGTTTCTTTATTTTTTGTTTTCGATTGATTCTGCTTTTGTAAAGTGTGTCTAGTTTTGTGTATGGCTTTTCATGTTGAGAAACTTAAATCTGGTGTAGAAACTGTTGAACTTGAAGTTTTTCAAAAGTTTTTTTAATGAAAAAAAAAAAAAAAAAAAAAAAAGTTAAATTAGAAAGGTACAATAGGAACAATAGGCTTAGGAGGTTTAATAGGACTATTAACTAAAGGAAAATAATTGTAAGAGCTAGAAGGCATTGTTTGAAATTCGAGCAAAAGTTAAACTGAAATTCATGAATAGAAAAAAGCCAAGCAAAAACAATTCACCATATGCTTGAAAAAAATCCGTACTTGAAACTGAAAATATTGAATTTCTATGCAACTGTCCAACTGTTGGCTTCTTCTTTAAAGAGTGGTATTGTGAAAGTATCAGGTTTCATTTTATTGTTATTTTATTGATTTTTTAAAAGCACATACACAAGCTCAACAGACACACATCCAAAAAAAGCCTTTTAATTAATTCATTGGAAGGAGAAGGAAACGAAGGGTGAAATAATCCAAAAAATAACCAAACCAATACACTTTAGACTATCTGACACTTTTTATTATTATTACAATTATTATGACTGTAACCAAAATTATCAGAATTAATATTATTATTGATCGCTGTTCAATTTTCTTCTGTGTATTTCTACGTGATTATTGTTCTTTTTGTATTTTTGAGTTTTGGTGCTAACCGAGTTTTGGGCTCTAGTTTCGGTGAATTTTTTTTTATTGTAAACTGAATTTATTTTCAGTGGATCAACGGATCTGGCATTGACAAAGGGATAAAAGTAAGATTTCCAAGACTCAACTAGCACACCTGGGACTTTCCTGGTTCTGATGCTAAAGTTTTTCGCGCAATTTCTATAAAGGATTTCTCTTTAACGTTTTCCAACGTTTTTTCTCAATACACCCAAAAACAACATACTGAACACATGTCGTATGTGCCCTGACCTCTAAACTGTTGCAAATCTCCACCGTCAATCCAAATCAAGCAGGAAAACAATCTTTTTTGGTTCTCTTGTCTTACTTTTTTTTTTCAGTTCTCCTCTCAGCTCATTTTTCAGTTTCCTTTTTTCTCTTTTTTTTCGTTAACAATAAAAAAAACGGTTTTGATTTTAAAGTTTGTAGTGCCTAAGTCTTTTTTTTTTTTTTTTTCAGCAATACATTTTGGTATTGATTTTTGCCTTTATTTTTTCCAGAATTTCGACAAGCTTCTCCCTGCTTTGATCACTTGTCACTTTTTTCGATGGTCCCACTGATAACAACCAAATACGCGTATGTATTATAATCAAACGGTCGGGACGATTTAAAAAAAAAAAACTGTAATGATAACAAATGATTAGCAATATCAGAACCAACAGTCAGAGAGTGTCATAGTCATGTGATTAATTTATCGGTACGGCTGATTGACTAGTCATGTATAAATCATGTGCAAACGGCTGATATAAAATTTTTATTCAATCTTTTTTTTAATATTTTTTTCAAAAAAATTTTACTCTAAACCGCTTGAAACTTGTTTTTTACTTTTTTCTTCCTTGTTGAAAAAAAATCAAATCGGTTCACTCTAATACCACAAGGAAATTTAAATCAACCCATTAAGTCAGTTTTATTTCTCTTTTAATAATCTGTGTATCAAACCAAGTCAAAAATGGATTTAGTGCAGCAACAACAACAACAGGTTCAACTCCAGCAACAACAACATTCTCTCGAATGGGATGAATCACAAAAACTGTTATTAGGAAAAAAGAATGTGTTGAACGAAAACGTTTTACGGAAATACAATCTTGCTGGCCAGCTCGCTCAGACTGGTTTGGCTTACGTCGAATCTTTATTACTCGAAAGTTTGAATGAAGAAGATGATAATCAAAATACCAACATTGATATTGACCAAGAACAACAGCAGCAAACACAAACTTCCTCGATTCAAAAGGGATTAACAATCGGAGAAATCAGCAGAGCAGGTACCAAGTTTTTGCAGGATTTGGTTGATGGAATTACAAAGATCCAGCCTGAAAATAACAGCGCAAGCGAAGAAAGAGGCCTTGTTACTCCAGTCAGAATAGAAAAGATGGGCTTTGTTGATGGTGTTGCTCCCGAGATTGGCGAAACTTTCCAAGGTGGCTTTTTGAGCGATGACGACATTGTCAAGATTGTGTTGGGCGTCCACATTGACGGTTATACTGCCCAGGTCGCACATACCGTTGTTGTGAAGGACTATTCTAACCTTAAGCAGTCTGCTAATGATAACGGTAACGAAAAGAATGCTGAGACTCCAATTGAAGGAAGATCTGCCGATGCTGTCTGTGGTGCATACCTTGCATCTGAAGCCGTCATTGCTTTACTCGGTCTTGCCGTCTCTTCAAACATTGACTCCCAACCTTTGTTGGGACCTAATGGCAAAGTTACTGGTCGTCACATCCGATCCCTTGTCGAGACTGTTGCCAAAGCCTTCCACGTTAGCATTGTTCCTGGCAGTAAAGTCCGTAGAGTCCGTCGCTTTTTGGCTGGTCAGGACGATATTGTTGTTGAACAAGATTTAGAAAAGAAGCAAGTTGCATGGACCGAAGAGTCACAAAAGCTTGAAGAAGAACTTGAAATTGGCGCTGCTGCCAGTATTGCTGTTTCACAAATCACTGGTGTTTCTGAAGAACAGGCCAATAGCACTCTTTCTAGAAAGAAATCACGATCTACAGCTGTCGCACTTGCTGGTGCAAATACTGGTAAAAAGTCTGTTGAAAAACGGTACCAAGAGTTCCTTGAAGAAAAGGCTACTGCAGACAACAACGTTTTGGTTCAACCTGGTGAGGTTTGGTTAGTTGATATCCAAATGGCTGGTGCACCTACGTCACCTCGTGGCCGTGTTGTGTTGAAGGAATTCCAAGGTTTTGACGAACGTGGAATTACACCTCAGCCCACAATTTACTCTCGCGACGTTTCTGTTCGTTACGACTTGCGACTTTCAAACGCCCGAAACTTGTTGACACAAGCCAACAAACGCGCTTCTGTATTTCCCTTTACAGTCTCACAAATCGTTATGCCTTCTAATTCAGACGCTGTTGTTTCTGGCGAGTCTGGCAAGACTGGCAAGGCCTCAGTCCCTGTTGAGTTACGGGCTGCCAGACTTGGTTTGAAGGAACTTGTGAACCACCACATCTTTGTTTCCAGACCCATCAAGGTTGCTGCTTTTGAAGCATCTACTTATAACGAGCCAACTACTGAGGGCGCAATTGCCAGAGAAAGCAATGGCGGTCCCAGATTTGTTAGCAAGCACAAGTCAGCCAAGAGTGACGATTTGCCAGTTGCTAGAGAAATGTCTACAGTTGTGTTGGTTCCTGCCAATATCCATCCCGAGGGATACGGCGAAGTGTTACGACTCACTGGTGGATCCACTACAGGTCAGCCAGCATATGTACACAGCAAGTATCAGTTGGAAGATGGAGACATTCTCAAGCTTTTGGAACTTGCTCAAGATTCTCGATTTGGTATCAAGATTAGAACAGTTCAACCTGCCAGTGAACAAGAAGCTTTGGCTGTAGTTGGAGCTGGAAGAGGTTAAAAAAAATTAAGTACTAATATGATAATAATATGATGTAAAATATTTTTAAAAAATTTTTAATCAAAGCATTAATGATAATAATACTAGACATTGAAGAAAAAAAAAAACAGTTTAATTTTTTTTAAAAATTAATTAGAATAATTATATTTATATACTAAGATTGAAAAAGAGTTTCTCAGAGAAAAGATTTAGTTCTTGGAAAATTCGTCGCTATTTAAAAAAGTTAGTTCAACATTCAAATAGTCAAATGAGTTCGGTATGTTTGGTGTAATCCAGTTTGAATCAAAAAAAAAAAACTTTAATAATAAAAATAAAATGACACCACAAACATAATAATCAAATAATCCACTTACATGTGCTTCTCAACTTCGTTGAGGTGTTCTTTCTGCTTCTTAAGAGCTTCTTTAAGAGCAGCGAGCTTTCTCTTCTCTTCCTGACGAACATAGTAGTCTTCCTGAGCCTGCTCACGCTTGTTAAAAGCATCAGGGCTGTTGGCACGAGGAGCACCAGTAGCACCTTCAGTGTAGAAACGGACAGCAGTCAAAGAAGACTGAACAGATCTGCGGTTAATAGTACGGGAAAGCATTGTTGATTTTGATGTTGAAGTGGAAATGAATAAAATCAAATGAATTGAGTTAGGTAAAAAAAGGAAAAAAGGAAAAGAGGGTAGGAAAAAGAAGAGGGAAAAAAGAATTGTACGTATGTTGGTTGGTGGCGGAGAAAAAAAAAGGTTTGGGTTGGACATGAATATATCGGTAGAGCATTGAGACTAGACCGTTTTATTATAAACATTGCTACACATGACGATTGGTTATTCAGACTACATTTGAATATATCTCTACGATGGTTTACAAGCAAAACAGTCAATCCTTCACGGTTTTTGATATTTTGATGATTTCTATTTACCTGTGACCCTCAAGAAGGATTGAGCCAGTTCGTTTTGTTCATGACGATTGGCCAATAACAATACAGCTGCTGAGCCAATTAGAAAGTGGTTGTGTGGAGAAGATGTCGTGTCATGATTGGTAATCATTATGTGAGCCAATTGAGGAAAAAGGCACTTTTCTGTATGTCTTTCGATTAGCTCCTATAAGTAAGCACATTTTGAACACGTACATGGCCATCCGCATATTTCTGTCAAATTCTATAAAATAAAAACCGAAGACATTCCCGTCAATTTCCATTAAACAGATCCACAATGGCGAAAAATAAAATATACTCATATCAAAAAAAAGTAATCTTAAACATTTCTTTTATGTTTTTTCTCAAGATTTATTAAGCGATGCGTTATGCGAATCTCCACACAGTTACCTTTCAACATTTAAGATATTAACATGGCCATTTAAAGAAAAGTATATCAATCAAACAATTCCATCGGTTCAGTATACTTACACATGACTGATAGAGTAACCCTTGAAGGAGGAATATCCCGGTATAGGCAACGCGCCACAACGAAATAATATTACACTGTGGATCCAATGTTTTAAACCTTAGTTTAGCCTTCACTTGCAAATAAAAAAAGTGAGAGATAAAATACAATAAAAAATAAAGTAAAATAAACATAAGTATCCTTTTGGGAAAGGGGTGCAAGCCAGATTGAAATACATTAATAAAATAACATAGATATGTGTATGTGAGTCTTTTCTTTTGTTTACGCCTGCTTTGTCTCTGCTAGTTCAAGTGTTTGGCCATGGGCTCATTAAACCAAGAAAGAACGACAAAAGCACCAAAAAAAAAAACAAGCTTACTTCATCGTTTTTTTTTTTTTTTTTACAATTAACCTACGTGGTTTTCATATCAATTAATACGCATTTTTTTCGCTTTCATTCTAATATATGCCGAAAACTAATAAACTACATACTAAAAAAAAAGTAAAATAGTCAAATAGTCAAAGATGAGCACACAGATAAACGGAAATAAAACACAAAAGAACATTGAATGTCTAAAATAAATGACAGACAGAATATTTTTTCCGTTACTTTTAAGTCTTTTTTTATTATTATTATTCAAAATGCTCAATTCCTGAGTGGGGCTCCATTTGAATCCTGTCTATCTTGATGCTTTTTCACAAAGTCTTTCGTTTAGGATTCAAACGAGGGTTGGAATTAGGACGGCGAGTCCCATTCAAAAAGTAAAAAAGTTTACATGTATACACAGATGGAAGTGACATGGACAACGACTAGCACTCCTAACATTCTTTATCGATTACATTCAATTTGCTGGTACATGAATATTTAATCAACATGTTCAACAATAAACATGAGTGCATGAATATTTATGCTTCTAATTGCCAATTGAGACATGATCAAAACAACCAACCCTTGCAATCTTTTGGAGTTGAGCTCCACCTAGTAAAGTTCAAACTAGACATATTATACTCAATCACCTGACTGAAACAGGGTAACAGTATACTTTGTAAACCCTAGAATATACACCGTGTCACCTACTCATACAATCCTTCTACATATAAGCTTTTCCTCTCACACTTTTTTCTTTCTTTTCTCTTTTTTTTCTTCCCCAAACACTTTCATATCGAAAAGTTGTTTATGTACTAAAAATTCATTTTTTCAAATGTCTTTTTATTATACAGTTTAGTTTTTGTAAAGTGCTTTTACAAAGGCAGATCTAATCAAAATATGTTGTGATGAGCATTTGCTGTGCACCAGTCTGAAGACGAGGGAAATCGTTAACCTCCCTGTCATTCCGTGTTGCCTATATATACCCAAATTTCTGATGCATATTTTGGTAGGATTTGTCTGAATAAAAGTAAATCAATCAATCAATCAATACACTTGTTTAAATGTCTGTATATAGTCAATTTAATTTTTAAATAATGATAATTCAAATAATTGAAAGCCAAATTCATAGATTTGTCCAAGGTTTAATAACTGTCTTGTTTTTTCCAATCCAACTTGCCAAAGAAAAATTTGAAAAGTTTCTACTCCCACTCATCGATTCCACGTGACATGTAATCATTGACTAATGATTACCTAACAAACGCCGGACATATTCTCAAAGCTATAACCTGGCTCTATTGCATGTCTTTTTTTCTGGCCGAGCCGCAACTCACAACCTCCTTGCCTCAAAACCAGCCAGACCTTAGTCCCCCTCTATTACTGGTTTGGTCTTTTCCTGCCAATATAAAAACCATCCACTTCCCTCGCTTCTTATTTCTATTCCATCTTTAACTACCCATCCTATAACTTCTCTTGCCTTGTGCTTTCACTTTTATTTTCATCTTTTGACACTTTTCACTCCCTTTCTTGTTATCTTTCCATTATACTACTTTTTGTCCATTTCCATACTCACAATGTCCGACAAATCTGCATTAGACTACTTTGTCAACTCGCCAGTAAGCCATCCTATGATATCGTACTTGGCTGCTACTACTTCTTCAGTTATTCGTTGCGACTTGACCACAGGCAATGACTCTCAATCGTACAACCAATCTTCTTCAACTTCCAACACTGCATACCCATCTCCTCCATCCTCTCCAAAAACACATGCCACTTCTGAAGGCACTACTACTTCCACTACCGCTTCTCCTCAACTGCCTTCTCTCACAGACTTTATTTCCCATTTGGTTACCAAGTCCAATGTTCAGACTGCTACTCTCATGAGCACTTTGGTCTATCTCTCACGTCTCCGAGCACGCTTGCCTCCTTTGGCTCGTGGCATGTCTTGCACGAGGCACCGTATCTTTTTGGCCTGCTTGATCATGGCTGCCAAAAACCTCAACGACTCTTCACCCAAAAACAAGCACTGGGCCAGATTTTCCATGGGCTTGTTTTCTGTTGACGAAGTGAACTTGATGGAAAAGCAATTGCTGTATTTACTGGACTGGGACTTGAGAATCTCCGAAAACGACTTGTTTGTTCATTTCTCTCCATTTCTGCAGCAGATCAAAGATCAAATGCGGTACAGAAGACAATACCAAACACCTCCTCATTCTCCAGTTTACAAAGTTGGAAGAACTCATCAATCCACTGACTCTTTAAATAAAAAGTTACCTGCAAACCCAGGCCCTATCAGCAACAGCAGCAGTAGTAACAATAACCCTACAAGCTCAAATACACAGCTATTAAACAAGTTGTGGAACCCATCGTCTACAGCCAAACCATTATCTCAGACAAATCCTAGCTCGACCAGTTATAAAACTCGTTCTGCCCCCAGTACTCAACATTATAACATCCAAAACCAGCCACAACAGCAGCATCACCAACCACAATATCAACAGCCACAACAGCGTCATCAGTACCAACAACATCAGCACTCACAGTCGCAATCTTATTTACCATCACATAGACTGCCACCACACCCATACTCTACCAATGCATCTGCCCAATATCCATCATCTAGCCTTCATTACCAAAACCAAGCCAACCAACCTTCTTCTTCATACTATTACCAACACAAACACTCTCAATCAACTATTGCAATCCCAGTAGGCGGTGGCAATTCTCGTTACGTGAATATGATTTAAAACCGAAACTTCTCTTACAAAGCTATTGTCGAAATATTAAACTTAAAAAAAAAAAAAAAAAAAGACAATAGCACAGAGGCAGTGGAAGTGATAAATATAAACTAGTTTTTAGAAAGTGTTATTTTTTATTTGTATTAACTTGTATCTCCTACTTTTTTGTTTAATGATTGATGAATTTTTATAATGACTTTTGTTTAAATATTTCCCTTTTTTCCTTTACCACTAGCAGTAGTATATTCAAGCTAGAAAGAACAGAAGACAGAAAGCAGTAGTAAGCTGCCGTTTACTATTAGAATTAATAGTAGCACTGATAGTAAGCACACAAATATCATTATTAGCTCAGCTGAATGGCAGTGCTTTTACCTTCTTTTTTTTTTTTTTTTTTTTGCACTCTTTTCTGTGATTTTAAAAATATACATTTTAAACTTTCATTTGTAAATCAAGTCAAAACTGCGCCGAAACGAACAAAAAGCGAAACCAATATTAGAAGGAAATGATGGCAAGCGTAATAATAATATTGATGAACAGTAACAGTAGTAATAATAGTAATGATACTGTTGATGAATATAAATAAACATAAGCATAGAAATACAAAAGTAAAAATGAAAGACGTAAATATAGAAACAAAGAAACAAGAATTGTTGGCAGAATGAGAGAAGGCGAGAAATCAGGTATCAAACTGTTGTTAGAGAAGTGTTCTATGGCTGATATTCCTGTCTTTCATAATGTTTTACTAGTTTTTTTTTTACTGATTCTTGTTATTGTTGGCTTTCTTTGCTTGTTTCGATTGACTGCTCTCTGTGTATATATCATCCACGCATATCTACGTATCTACATTTAAACTTTGTTTGATAGGTTTGTTCTCGGTCAATCGGTACTGGGTTGGTTGGCTGTGTATCTGAGTGTTGATATGTCTAACATCTAAACTAGAACAGTTGTGTATCACTTGGACTTGACTGTATATAACTAGAACAATTGTATCACCCGAACAGCTAAAGAAAAACACGAAAAATAAATGTTAAAACAACTAAAACTGATAATGACAACAAAGACCCTCAAAAAATAAGAAACAAACAAACGAAATTACTAACTCATGTTTACGACACCTAAAACGGCTGCGACACTTCAGGACAACTATAATCTAGAAGACCATATAGTTATACATATACGCTTTTTTTTTTTTTTTTTTTGATGCAAAATCACCTCAGACCAACTGTACTACCTAAAACAGGTGTGTGCCATTCATTGGAACAATCGTAGTAACTTGAGAAATTGTAATCACCAGAATAGTTATTGTTGTGACATCATGACACTGGAAGCTACTGAGCCATAAACATTTGCAAAAATATAACAATCTTTACTTTTGTTCTCTGATCTTGCCTGTTTTGTTCATGTACATGCTGTAGTTGTGTATATGATGATTTACAAAAGTTTACTCAAGCTGAATAGGATTTTTTTGCTTCTCTTGCTTGTTTTGTGATGTTTGATTACTATGAGAATACAACATCTTCACATCAGCCATAAACAGATAAAAATAAGTATTAATCGCTACAAACGAGTCTAAAGCGAGGTTTCAGAACAAGAATAGTACTAGTAATAATTATGAAGGAAACATGATCAAAATGTTTTAAATGTAAAAAAGCTAGGAAAGTCAAAATAAAAACTTAAAAAAAAAATAACAACTGGAACAAAGAAAAAAGAAGAAAACACATCAGGAAAAAGCCGTTTTTTATTTTTCTGAAGACATTGTTAACAAAGGCAAATTGGCAAAGAAAGTCAAAAAAATAAATAATAATATAAAGAAAGAAAGAAGAAAGATACCTATGGTTTTTCCACAGAACAAGAATAAAGAAAAGAGTTATTAACAACCGTAAAACAAACCAAGAATAAAACGGATAAAACAAGCCTCGTTATTTGTCGTCAAAAGTGTTTTGTAGAAAATAAAAATATAAAACTACAAAACAAAACAAAACAGATTTAACATTTGAGAGAAATATAGAAAAAAAAATAGAATTTTAGAACCTTTAAACAAACCGACATTATCAAACAAGATTTCAAAACACATTTAAACTGTTGAAATAGTTAGATATATATAGACTTGTTTGTTGTAGTAGTGATGCCTAACTAGTAAAGAGGGCAACAACGCTAATAAAAAAAATATTTTCGCAAACATAATTTCAATTCAAACTACCCAATTACCAAAAAAAAAGAAAAAAAAAAACACAAAACAACCAAGAGAAAACATGGTCGCAAAACCTTGGACTACAATATTTTGTTTTATAGTGAGTGATGTATGGTTCTTTTCTAATAATTTGTTATATATTTATGATTTTATAGTATATTTTCATTTTCATATGAAGTAGTTGTCTTTTGAAGAAAAAAAAGTTTTAATTATTTAATTGCTATGTTTCGAACCATTAGTAGAAGTTGGCGGTATGCTGATCAAGCTAGACTTTTTTGTTATTGATATTTGTAAATCATACAGGCTTATGCTGTATATAATTTTTAGGATAATTATTATTATTATTATTGTTATCAAATCGCTAGTAGCATCTGCGACTACTGTTACTACTACTATTATCACTATTTTTTATTTCTAGCTAAAAATAATACATTCAAGCCTTGATCACATTTTGCAAATGATAACACAAAGGACTTTGATGTTGGGTCCAGTTGCATCTTTCGGCTCAAGAATTCACTTATTTCTCGATCAAACCACGCTGAAAAAATCTCATGGAATGAACCATAAAAAAAAAAAAAAACACAAATACGCGCAACAACATACGCCAAACATCACTCACACTGCAAGCCACATAGGAACACACACGCCAAACTGCTAAATGAACATCGAAAAATATAGATATTAAAATATTAAAAAAATTAGGCATCTAAACAAAAAATGTGCACCGGTACATATTTACATTGTGGGTTTTAGGCACAAACAAATTCATTTGTATAGCTTTTTAAATTTTTTTTTTTTTTTTTTTTTGGTCTGGCGTTGGCGTTCAAGCATACTTTCCGCTAACATGGGCCATAGCTTTGATCACTTGCTCAACGTTTTCTTTACGCTTAGCGCAACAAGGTATGCTCATCCATCCCTGTGATTGACAGTACTTCATCAAACTTAAATACCGTTCTTGACTTCCTTCTGAGTCTGCTTTGGTTGCAACAACCAACACTT
This sequence comes from Magnusiomyces tetraspermus, assembly GCA_030578715.1. NCBI lineage: Eukaryota > Fungi > Ascomycota > Dipodascomycetes > Dipodascales > Dipodascaceae > Magnusiomyces > Magnusiomyces tetraspermus. The sequence goes on from JAKTYL010000084.1 coordinate 82,614, forward strand.
TCTTGTCCTTCATACGCACTGGTCCAACTTCGTCAACCAACAACTTTAAGTCTTCAACACTGTCTTGACTCTTTTCTTCTAATGAAACAACAAACACCAGACCTCCAGACCGTTCAACATGTCTTAAAAAATCTAAACCCATTCCCTTGTTTTCGCGCCGCGCGCCCTTCACAATACCCGGAATATCTGCAACTGTGAAGCTAGGCACTGAGATTCCCATGGAAATTGTTCCAATTGTAGGTTTCAATGTTGTGAACTCCCAGTGTCCTACACGTGGTCGCGCTTTAGAAATAGATCGTAGTAACGTAGATTTACCAGCATTGGGCAACCCGACCAGACCCAAATCTGCCAACAACTTGAGTTCCAACAAGAAAAAACCGCCAATCTTTCCGCGGCCCTTTTTGGCAAATCTTGGATTTCGAATGTTTTGAGTCAAAAAGTGCATATTACCCAATCCACCTTTTCCGCCTCGGAGCATCAACACTGGAGGCCCGGGTTGGTCCAAATCTAAACCTTCAATCGGGAAATAGTCATCGTACTCTTCTTGTCGACGCACTGAGTGGTCGTATCGTGAAACTCGTTCTCGTAGCTTTAAAAAGTATTCTCGTTCAAAATGGTATTCTTCACTCTTGTCTTTGAAAAGCCAGCCTTCTCCATCTCGGTAAATTTCTCGCGAGAGCTTCAGTCCTAATGGTTCTGGTTCGTACTTGTCTTGGATGGCTGGGACTTGCATATACAAATTGTTTCCTCTTCTTTCAAGTTCTTCATTTTCATCATTTGTCAGCTTGGGATCAGGGATCCACTTGACCACAGTTCCAACTGGAACTTGGATCAACAAATCTTTTCCTGTTTTACCGTTCAACTGTGACATGGCTCCAGACTTGCCATCCTCGGCCTTATAGTGGAACCGAATCTTGTGTAATGATGTCTCGCCTTCAACTGCTTGAACATAAACTGATCCTCCATCACCACCATCACCTCCATCTGGTGGACCTTTAACATGGCCAGCGTCTCTGAAAAATGAAACTTTACCATCTCCTCCCTTTCCAGATTCCAAATGAACAACCTTGAGATCTGTAAACTGCGACGTCGAGCTAGAGTCCGCATCATATCCTTCAAAAACTCGTTGTCTGTTTTTGTAGCCTTCAACTGAGTATGGGATTTCATATTCAATGTAACTGAATGGCACAATAGGCTCATTAGGCATGCCACTCTCTGTCAAACGTTCAAGGTTCAAGCCACCATGAGGCCCAATATACTCCAAATCACGCTTGTTAATACCTTGATGAATTTCTCCACTTTCACTTCCTTCAACGTAAATCAAATTATTATCTGTTTCGTAAAACCCTTTGCTCATATTCTTTTTTCTGTTTCTAGAGTTACCAGTCAGTTTGATGCGTGGGTTTTCTGAAATCTTTCGGCCTGACTTGTCATTTGGAAACACATAATCGTCAAACATAATGCCATCCATGAAATCTGACTCCGATTCAGCATTCTCTGAATGCTCTTGCTGATCTAGTTCAAAATCATTTTCAGGCTCTTCAGAAAGGTATCTTGGTTCAAAGTCGCTATTGAATGGGCCGTTTTTTTCAAACTCGCCGTGGCGTTGTCGACTCAAATACTGAGAAGCTGTGAAATGACGTTGGAAATTAAGACTGACAGACGTTTGATGGGTCGCTGATTTCAATTTCAGACTGTTTAATAAACACGGGTTGCGAAAACTTTTGAATATACGGTTCATTTTGAGTAAATTAATCAAAATTAATAGACAGGCAGTAATGACATCCAAGAAAAAACCAATATACACTAATAAATGCTAGTATTGAAAGCAAATACGAGTTATAAATGTTGCTCTTGGTGGATGTGAAAGATTTGTACAAGGCTGAATTTTTTTTCTTTACACCACCACAGCGAGCCCTCTCTTCATACATCTACATACTATAGTCTTTTATTTCATCACCATTTGTTTTTTTCAACCCACACTCTACACACCACCTTTTTTTTTTTTTTTAAAAAAAAATTACGCAACTAACAGTCAATTTCCATGGATACTGATAGTTTGCACGATTCCGACATGGAAGTCGAAGTCGAGATTGCCGACACCGACAAAATGGATATTGATAAGCCAGCAGATGCGAATGTTGACGAAACAAAAGACAAAGAAGAACTGGCAAAAGGGACCAGTAAACGGAAACCTAAGAAACCAGCGTATTCCACAAACCCAGCAGCATTAGCTGTTGGAGCTGCGGGTGTTCCTGATGAACCAGAAGCTACAACTTCAAACGCGTCTAATTCCAATTCAGCCAACAGTAATAATAACAACAGTAACGGTACTAACACAAATAGCAATAATAACAAAGACAAAGATGCTGCTAATTCCAATACCCCTATTGAAAACAAACCGAAACGTGGTGGGTCTAAGCCCATTTTGAAGGTTAGTGGAATTGGACGTGTTGACAACAACCTTAAACCAACCACTTTTGCGTCAGCTCATCAAATTAACCAGAAAAATTATTATACCGATTATCTGCGCCGAGATGACCAGGTCATGTTTTATCGTGACTGGAATGAGGAGCAGAAACGTCAAAAGGACGCTAAAACAGAGTCTGCGGTAGTGACTATGGAAGATGAGAACGAAGAAGCAGAGAATTTACCAGGGTCTAAAACCATTGTTGTCCACATGGGCTCTCAAAACCTGCGGGTGGGAAAAGCTTCTGACGCGTATCCGAAAGTCTCACCAAACGTTATTGCCCATCGAAGACCTTATTCAGGTGCTGAATCTGAAGCACAGGCTGCTGGCGACAGTGAGAATGGTTCAAGCGGCACTAATGACCAGCCTCAGGTTCCTCAAATGGCCCCAGAGTTTGCAGAAACACTGCAAAACTACAATGAATCTGAAAAACATGCCGTAGAACCTGACTATTATCTCATGTTTGGACAAGAGTTCAAAGATGCTCATTCGGTGGTTTACAAGGATTTCCGAGAACGAATGCGGTTTTATAAACGCAGAGTAGTTCCTAATTCCCACGACTTGGTTGTTTCATTCAACCAAAGATCTATTAACAAACCCGAACGCATTCCCGACTTAAACGATCCAAACAGAATTGAGTGGGCTCATCCTGAGATGGAAAAGTGGCCGTTGTCATATACCGGTGCTGATGCATTAAAAATTATTCCTGAGCTGACGGCTCCCAATCCAAAATACCCATACTACTATGAGCTCAAGTACCCAATTTGTCATGGATTGTTTAATGAAACTGACTATGACACACCTCAAGAGCTTTTAGGAGATATTTCCTATATTTTGGTGAATGCAATTGAAAAGGACTTGAGTGTAAATTTCAAGCAATACCCAGAACACAATTTGGTATTTATTGTTCCTGATCTCTACACAAAAAGCTATGTTGACAACATGGTGGCTTTGATCCTACAAATGGGATTCTCTGGCGTCACTGTTATGCAAGAAAGCATGGCTGCAACTTTTGGTGCTGGCGTCAGTACAGCATGTGTCATCGATATTGGTGCACAAACCTCTAGTATTGCTTGCGTCGAAGAAGGAATGATTATTCCAGACTCGCGTGTCAACCTCAAGTTTGGTGGCGCTGACATCTCTCTAGCTCTGGCAAAGCTGTTGCTCATTTCTTCTTTTCCCTATCCTGAATTGAATTTGTCTCGAGCCTATGACTTCAATCTTCTCGAAGAACTCAAGCAGCAGCATGTTACTACCAATGACGCAGATATTACAGTCCAGCTTTACAATTTCATTAAACGTTGTCCTAAAAAGTCTGCGGAAAAATACCAATTCAAAGTGTTTGATGAAGTCATGTTGGCCCCGTTGGGTCTTTTCTACCCTAGCATGTTTCAACAGCAAGCCAAGCAAGACAGATGGGCTTTTAAGCAAAAGAATGGATTTAAATCGTCGTTTCAAGAGCACGAACATGTACCAGAGTCTGCAGACACAATACCAGCAAGATACTCCTTGTTTCCCAAATCTTTTGATATATATGACGGCACACCTAACGATCCAGAGAGTGCTAGTCAGTATGCTATTGCAAGAGAAAAACTTACTGTTTACAACATGCCTACTGGTGAACAGAAGGAAAAGGAAGAAGGCGAAGAACAGCCTGAACTTCCAGATGATCCTCTTTTGTATAAACTTACTGGCCTTGACCACGCCATTATTGAAAGTATTGCACAAGCAGGACTGTCCAAGCTACAAGCATCTGGCCAAATTCCAGGTGCCACAGCATTACCCAACTCGGCACCCAGCACCACAAACACTACACTGAATCCCGCAAAGCTCTTGTCAATGCTTACTGAGGCCGAGAAACCCTTTTACGGCAACCTTTTGATCGTAGGCGGTGGTGCCTCTAAGCTTCCTGGTTTCAACACACTTCTTACTGATCGCTTGGAGATGTGGCTGTCGCACGCCGGCAAACCGATTCCTTCAGAGATTTCAGTCATGCCTGCTCCAAGAGAAATGGACCCTCAGGTCTTGTCCTGGAAAGGTGGAGGTGTTTTTTCGAAACTCAAAATTGCAAGCGAGTGTTGGATCACTGCAAAGGATTGGGATATGCTGGGCAATCGTTCTCTTCAATATAAATGCCTGTTTGCTTACTAAATTACTTTTTAGAATAACGACAAGAAATTAAATAAAAACAATAAAAATTCTATTATTTATTCAAAGATCCTTATTGTCTGATAGTTTATTAAAATTTTTGTATTTTCCACATCTATTTTGATCAAGTTTTTTCTTTTTAAATAATTTATACAAATTACATTCCTCTGAATGCATTTTTGCTGGCTCTGCGACGACCCTGGAATCTCTGTTTAGTTCTACCTCTGTCTTCAGCCTCCTCAACTTCTTCGCCGTTTTCATTCTTTTGGATATTCTTCTTCTTGGGCTGCTTCTTTTCAGGAATGTATGTGTATTCCATTTCACCAACTCTAGTCTGACGAATCTCTCCCTTGAGCTTAGGCTTACTGGTATCTTCATGGTTGGTTGTAGCATAAATGTCTTCGAATGCAGCATCGTCTTCATCGTTGTCACCGTGACGTTTTGACATTTCGTATTCGTTCATAGCATGCATCTCAACATCATCATCATACTCAGGAGCCTTTTGTTTCTTCTGCTTCTTTTCCTTCTTTGCTTGAGCTCTAATTCGCTCCTTTGCTGCCTTTTCGTCGTCTTCATCTGATTCCTCCTCTTCGTCTGAACTGTCAAAGACACCCTTCTTTTGTTTTTCCTTCTTGGTAATTCGTTCTTCATCAGACATTTCGGCAGCTGTAAGACCACGCAATCTTTCTCTTTCTTGTCCGTTCATGCTAACAGCGCCGTCTTGGTCTCCAGAAGACTTGGGCTTGTTAAAGTTGACATGCTTATATTCGTGAGACTTTTCGTCAATTTCGAAATCAGGATTCTCAAACAACGACTTGAAACGGTCGTCAGAGCCCAATCCAGATGACTCCGCCTCGGGTTGGTTGGCATCGCCTGTGAGCATCTTTTCGGCAAGAGCCTTGTTGGCCTTGACTTTGAGTTTGTTGGAAGCTGCACCTCCGGTCGATCTAATTCTAGACTCACGTTCTTTCTCAATACGTTTCTTAATTTCACGCTCACGGTGTTCCTTATACGCAAAGGGATTGGCGATAGAGCGGGCTTGGTCGTAAAGATCTTGGTGAATAAAGTAACCGTGCATATAGCTGCGAACAACATTGGTGCCAATGTACTGGTCGAGGTTGAGCTGCTTGAGCATGTCTTTGTCCACAAATCGAAAGTTTTCATAAACACTGGTTGCGCTGTTGTTTTGTTCAAGCTCTTCAGTGATGTTATCCAAGTAGGAGCACCATTTGGGAGCAGGTCCAATAGAGGGAATATAATATGCGTGCATGTGTTTGCCTTCATTGGCCATCAAAAACATACCGCTGTCTTCAAGGTATTCCACATCATTGATGTCAACTGCTGGCTCCATAGCAGTATATGGCTTTCCATCAACACGATCCCAAATCTTGACGATCTTCCTGTCGGCTGTGTAAACTTTTGTGCTGTTGCTGCCAGCTTCTGATTCAATCCAGCCAATTTTCTTGATAGGCAAATCGTATCCTTGATCTTTTTGAACATAAGGCTCTGAAGCACGCATATCGAACAACAAAGTGTTGCCTTCATAAGTACCAAAACCAACGTTTAGACCGTCTCTTCTGAAGCTTAATGCTGTGACACCACTGCCAACACCGTGGCCTGCACCACCAATATTTAACTGGGAAACACGCTTCCTACTTCTAGGATCCCAAAACTCGACTGTACCATTTTCCAAACCAAAACCCAACAAGGAGTGAACAGGGTTGATATCTAAACAGTTGACACCCCCTTCTTTGCTCATGTCACCAGCAGTAGACACAAAGTCCATTTCAAAAGGTGCCATAAATCGACCCTGGTCAACGTTAAGACGGAAAACTTGGTTTCCAGAGGCTGCGATAATGAGGTCACAGTTATTTGGGTTGTACTTGATGGCGCGACCAAACTTAGGAATACGGGTCTTTGCATGGATTCCACCTTGGGCTTGGAACTCGATGCTTCTGTCGTTTTGCAAGTGCACAGATTTTGTCCAGTCTGAAGACAAGATTTCGAAATCAACATTTTCGGCGTCAGTGTGGCGTTCAAACTTGAGACCGGCCTGGTCAAGCTCGTAAACTCTGATCTGGGGCTTATAAGTACCTGTAGCCATACAGTATTGTCCATCACGGGTAACCTTTAGCTTGATAGCAGCTTCGTCGAATCCAAACTCTTGTATTAACTCAACACGATTGGCATAATCTATTGAAAAAAAAAAAAACAATAGCAAACAAAATAAACAAGGTTAGAATACGAAAACAACTCTTTTTGAACTTCTACAAAAACAAAAAGCCGCAAAACATACCAACGTCGTTTTTCAAAGATCTTTTCCGTCGTCGGGCAATCCAGTCAGGTAATGACCTCGAAGTATTTGTTCCTGAGACTTGGTAAACAGAGACATTGGCTGCACCAATTGTAGTTTTATAAAGGCCTGACATTTATGAACTTTTTTCCTTATGCGTATGTATATTATTATATAGAGTGGGAAAGAAAAAGAAGGTTATTGTTTAAGAAAAAAATTGCTTTTAAACAAAAAAAAAAAAGTGACTGTGAGTTCGGGGTATCACTGGTCTATAGATTTAATAAGGCTAGAAAAAAAAAAATCATAAAAAAATTTCATAATTTAGAAAAAAAAATAACAGCCGTGCAACAGTTAAATAATGTTAAAGCCGTGCGTATTATATAAACTTATTATTCAATAGTTTCAAATTACTGACTAAGCACTACAATGTTTAATTTTGTGTGTGTTTAGTGTGGCTGTGCTGGTTCAGGCACAGAACCCTTTACAGCGCAATCTAGTTTTTGTAAATGCTTTTCAAGCTTTTCAGGTACTAAGAGTTTTAAGCTATAATCATTTTATTTGTTTTTGTATAGCTTAATATACAATAAATTGAGGCAAATAATAATTAGAAGCATTTAATCATATTGCCTCTCTTAAATTATATTTTACTTTTCATAATTTTTAATCCGCAAAATACAAATGTCTAACACTTAATCATGAAATTCCGAAACATTCGATTGTACGGCTGTATTTTATCCTGAATCATATCCCATAAAGACATTAAATAAAATTATTTGATTTAATGTTACGTCTTGCTAACTAGGTAGTTTGAAAGGAGGCCATTAATGTGTTTCTAGCTTAAATTAATTATTCAAAAGATAGAATTGAAAAAAGATTATATAGATATCCCAAAAAGTACATTTAAATATATGTTCAAAAGTATTTGCATGAACTCATTTGCATTGATAGCGAGGATTTATTGTTTATTATTGTTTAATTATATAAGTAGTCGCGAGTTTCTATTAAAAGATGATCTAGAAGCTGAGCTTTTATGACATTGTGAGCCTAAGTCATTCGCAGGTTTTGCTAAATGTTCTACTCCAATGTATTCAACTAGACGTTTTGGGCTTGAGTCTTCGTTATTGCTTAGATGGAGGAGCCGGCTCACATGCAACAAATTTTTGTCTACATTAGCTAACGATTGAAGACATGACTTTCTCATGGACAGCCTTTGCGCAGCAAAAATAAAAGACTTGACTATTGATTTTTGGTTCATTTCAAGCCCACATGCCGACGGTAAACTAGTGAGTACACCTTGAAACCCTTTAATGTATGCAGCTTCGGAAACACCAGACCCGTCTTTGGGCAGCAGGTGCTTGTTAGAGCCAAACATTGAAGATTTTTCTGCACGATCTGAAATAGACCTTTGGTGACGCTTAAGGCCATGTTTCTGAATTTCTTTAGTCAGAGTATTACGTGCCTCTTTATTCATTGATCCTACCACGGCAGCAGCCAAAATATAACAATAGACACTTTCGTTATCAGATAAGGGTACAAGATCTGCAGCAAACAGATGCATGATTGCAAACCCAGTATTTATCAATAGGCAAACATTATTTTTAGCCATAGCAAGCAGTTTCGGCCAGGAATGACCACCATTAGCTACCATACTGTTCAGTGGCTGAAGCCGATCCATGATTTTGTATTCACAAAACGTTGCAATGATGAGAAGAATGTCTGGAGTAGCTATCTCCACAGATAGAGCTGCCTTCTCTTGGCGATACGTCATTGCAAAGATGTCGACAATCTTGTAGCGGTAGTTGCAAAAGTTGATGATAGGGGTTTCGTCTAGCTGAACTCCAGTATCGTAAAAGAAGTATGCTAAAAACCAATCCAGTTCACGTCCATTTGCAATGTCATATTCTAATTTCTTCATCATTTCTGGGTTACTTAAAGGTGATTGTAAAGGTCTGTTGTTCATTGTTGTGGTATGAATGGCAAGAGATATGTACTGTTGAGTTGTTCAAGATACTAATAAGAAAGATCTTTGAAAAAAAGATTTTGAAGGAAGAAAATGAAAATTAAATAAGAAATGGGAAACGTTGGGATTTTATAAGCAAAGGTTCCTGAGAATCAACTGTTAATGTTTTAAGTTGTTTAGTGATGGTTTTTAAGAGGCGTTATTATGCAATCAAACTACCAACATTTGCTCCAAAAATAAGTAAACAGTCCACAAAATATTCACGAAAACGACTCAAATCACGCTTGAACCTGATATTGATTTGTTTAAAAATATGTTTGGCGCTGTTTGTCAATATAAAGGACCTAGAGACATCTCTAGTTCACATGAGTTTGACTTTTAGTTCAGCTTACAACAGTTACTTGACATTCTAGATTCCAACCCCTTTCAAGCCTACAGGTTTTATGATCTTTATCGTGGCATTTCCAACAAAGAAATATTTAAGCAGTACTGTCACAAAAAACAAGGCTTTAATCATTTAGAATCAGTCTAAAATCTGTACCTACATTGTTCGTTCCTAAACCTGGAGTAAAAACAACGAATTGTCAACTACGTCATTTTTGGCCAAGAAAAGGAAAACAAATCAATTAAAATGAACCATAGGTTTATAGACCCATAGAGATTACTGTTTGGCACACACCCAAAAAATTAGAGAAATATTGCGAAAGATATGCATAGGACGTGTAATGCATAAAGCATTGTTTGAAAAGCAACGATAGATACGCACATACCCATTTTTTTATTTGTATATATATACATCTTCTAGCATTCAAAATTTCTAAAAAACAAGCGTTCAAACCGTAGCCAAACGCAAATATTTTAATATGAAAAGCCACAATATTCACAAATGTGATGGAGCAAAGGAAAATAAACTAAAATTTGGATTTATCGATGGTTTGAGCTATAATTATCATGAATTATAGGTTACGATGTCTGATAGGCTAGCTAAAAATACAGATTACTTTAGAGTGTTGAAGTAGTTTTAATTGTAAAAATAGTCAAAGGCCTTTGTACTACTCAAAGCAGCCGTTCGAGTTGCGTTTTTTTTTAAAGAAAACTAATTGATTATTGAAAGGGTATATATGAAGAAGTTTAGTAGAGATAAGAGATACAAATGGTGTCTTGCAAAAACAAATAAAAAAAATCATTTTTCTCCAAGTTTTTTTCCCCCCCATAGTATTCAGGTTGATGAATTGCTTTGAAAACGCTAGTTCTTGAGGTATAGAATAGCATCTTCAAAAAAAAAAAAAACGAAACGAAAGCTTGGAATCAAACAAGTGGCAACAAAAAAGCAAGAAGATAGAATAATATTTGTTGACAAGAAATGAATCATAATTACACATACTTGGATTGAATGTCGCGATTGTGCACATTGGAAAAAATTCAAGATGAATGACGAAACAGGGGTTAGATGAATAAGATGTATTTTTTTTTCAACTGGGTGTTTAAAGACATTTGGAGATTCAAGCAAAACAGCTACAAGAACAAGCTTGCAAGAACTTTGTCGAGTTTTCACTCAAGACGTAACGCAAATAGCAAAGCAGATAGGACAAAAAGTGGATATGAGTTGAATAAAGGCTATGAAACTTTCATGAGTTGAATCCTGATGACTGATTGATAAATAGCAAGCTTTGCTTTCAAAGCACAGAAGCAAAACGGTAAAGCTCACTCTCCAAGACTGGACTTGAGTGTGTTGAAAAAACAATCCAAGTTGCAAACACAGAAATGTTGGGAAAATTAATTTCAATCATTCCGAGTAGAAATCTAACCTTTTATTCAGTTCGAAAGAACAGCCATCGGTCTCAAAGCAAACCACCTTACACCTAAAGAACAAGCCAAACAGTACAGTGTTCTAGAAGAAACAGTATAATACCCTTAATTCAATTGATTCAAAAGTCTTAATTATGCAACGGTCCCCGTCAAAATGACTCGTAGCATGACATTTCGACTCTTCCTTGCCCTGAGGTGGTTTTTCTGGAGGAGGAGCTACGTACACATACACACACACACACTTTCTCTCACTCGTACGGTTTTTGATTCTGTCCCAAACTCAAAGCTCACAATTCTAGAAAAAAAAAATTACCAGAGCCTTGGTTTTCAACCCTAAACCGATCGTTCACATGCATCTCCAAGAGCCAAATTGCTTCTGTTTTGTCCAAACTACGGACTTGTGTTTGTCCGTCGTGTTGGGTTAAGTTAACTACTCTCGTTTAGTTCTCATGATATATAAAAGCTACAGTTCCAACATCTGTTTCTTTTTCTTTTGTTCACTGTCAATGTATACTCTTTTTGCACGCCGTATTCTATCTTCAACTTTTACGAGAATGGGGCTTTTAAACATATTTTCAAAACCGGCTCATGGTGAAACCATCCCAGTCAAGTATCTTACTTACTCTGGTAAAGATACAAAACCAGGCTTCACTCATCGCAACCAAGGACTTCCTGTCCAACACAACATGTTGCTGATCAAGGTTTTAACTGCTGGACTCAATCCTCTGGACCTTCAGTTAATGAACTTTGGTGTTCTTTCTTCTGTGACTTTTGGAGAAAAAGGCATTGGCCGTGATTTTTGTGGAGTGATTGAGCAAGTGGGCACTAATCACCTGAACAAATGGAAAGTTGGCGATAAAGTTTGTGGTATGTTTATGCACTTGACAGGCCTTGGGACAGTTTCTAGTCATATAGTTCTTGACCCTTCTGTCGATTGCATTGTCAAAGTTCCGACCAACCTGTCAGATGAAGAAGCTGCTGCTTTTCCTTTATCCTTAGGCACCGCCATTAAATGTCTTAATCATGTGAAACTTGACTCTTCGTCTTGGATTTGTGTTCTTGGGGGTGCCACGGCAGTAGGCCAGTTTACTATTCAACTTGCCAAGAATGTTTATAATGTCGAGAAAGTGGTGGTAACGTGCTCTCAGGCCAGCTCACAATTTTGTATCGATCTTGGTGCCGATGCGACAATTGATTACAAAACTACTGAAAGCATTCCAGATGCTTTGCTGGATATTCTTGAGCAACGCAATAATAGCCGCAGCGAAACATCTCCAGATGAAAATCCACAAAAAAACCAGCGATTTAAATTAATATTCGACTGTGCTGGTGGAACAGAAGTGGTAAATAGAGCTGCTGAGCTTTTGGAGCCTGTTTCAAAAGGTTCGGCTTATGTCACAGTTGTTGGAGATCACAAAACGAACCCCAAAAAACTTGGGGGTCCTGGAGCCTACACGCGTCATCCTTGTATGATTGGAAGGAGCTTGATGAGCGCTGTTGGATTTTCAGGTATTAATTATATTGTTGACTCAATTTCTCCTGGTGATTGGATTGAAAAAGCATATCAGTATATGCTTGAAGGAAAAGCTCATGTGTTGATTGATTCAACATATGATTGGAACGATTGGGAAAAGGCTCTTGAGTGCCTGGCTAACCCTAAACATCGTGGCAAGGTTGTGCTAAAAATTTCAAATTGAAAAATAAAAGAATGCTTGGTTAATATTATCATTTAATTCAATTTATTCAAGGGTTATAGAACTATATAACGTAGGTGTTGTAGCCATCCTTTTACATATCAACTTAAATAACTTCATTTATTTGTAGATTTTCAAAACATCAATTCGCATTTTTTAAAGGTTCCTAATCCCTCTTAGCAGCAATAAAGGCTGTGACTGCTCGCAAACCCTTAATACTATTCAAGAGAGTCGGTAACTCCATTGCAGCAGACACCCGTCTAAGCTTCGCTCTTTGTACTTCAAGTAGAGGACAGTACAATAGAATGTGAGTTACTGTTTCCAGTTGTCCACATTCACAATGGTAGCTTTCCTTCGTGATGTAATGGTGCCTTTGGCCTTTGGAGCTTGAAGCTTGAGTTATACTTACTCTCCCAGTCATCAAGGGCCAATTGTCCAGACCTAGTAAGAGCGTTTTTCTGGCACTTCTTTGCTTCCTCAAATCCTCCATCTGATTGTACTTCGTCATCAGTTCTGCAACTGGCGAACTTGTGTCCATAGCGGTCAAATGCTTCCTCAATGGATAATAATCATACGCTTCAAAAAGCAAAAATAAACGTTAAATGAGAAAACTTTGGGGGAAAAATGATAGAGTTTAATAATATTATTATATAATTAGCTACTCAATAATATGAGAGTGATTAATTAATTAATTCAAAATATAAACGTGAACTGGCAGTTATCAGGTGAATGAAAACCCCCATGAACACCAAAAGCGTTTTTTTAAATTGCTTGTGATAGCTGTTTCCAATTACATTCACCTTTTTA
>JAKTYL010000085.1:0-102332 GCA_030578715.1 Magnusiomyces tetraspermus
TGAGGCAGGAGACGATCGTATCGGTTGCATCTTATCTGAAACGGAACATGTGTTGAAAATTCACGAAAATCAGGAAAGTACGAAAAGCCAGGAAGTACCACTAATGAGTTTACATTTGGTGTTATGAAATTGCTAAGGAAAAGACCTGTCTATTTGGTGTTATGTAGTAATTGTGTAGCACATTCTATGACAGTACTTGCCATAGAGCCAGTAGGTAGTCACGTCTATAAATAATAAAATCAAATCAAAATCAAAATCTCGCCTGAAGTAAAACTGCTCGGAATCCTGTTACACAACGACTCAACTTCAACAATCACATTGAAATGAAAAGTCAAAAGGAAAAAGTAACAATGGGCTTAATTTACAGATTAGGCACCACTGTGAGAAGAATGTCAGGAGAGGCTGTAAGATCTCAGTACATTGCCTGTGTCAGACCGATAATAGAATATGGAATAGAAGTATGGATCAGACCAACTATTGCAAGCCAGTCTCAAACACTGGCAAAAGGACAAAACGTGGGACTGAGAAGAATACTAAGAGCATTCAGAGCAACACCAATTGAAATAATGGAAGTAGAAGCAGGGATTCTACCTGCAAAAATAAGGCAATAAGAGTGCACTACAACCTGAACAAAAACAACCACATCAGAAAACATCTGGGCAATCCTGGAAAAGATTCACCAATATACACACTAAAGGCTGAACTTGATAAAATTGGAGAGTTGAATTACAAAAACAAAGTGAATGTTATAAAACCCGCTTGGGAATCAGTTGGAAACCAGGGAAGAAGTCGACCTACAGATGAAATACCAAATGACCAAAGAGTCACATCGGAAATGTATGAGGAAAAGATGAAGGCATAAAAACATATCAATAGGAGTACCAAGGAGGGGATAAAGGAGTTTGGCACAGAAGAATTGCAGATACTGAGAAGGTAAAAACTACAGCTAGATTTCTCGAGATAGGAGAAGTACCAAGAAGGTTAGTACAGATGGCCACGATCCTGAGACCGTGGAGCACATACTCAAAGAGTGCCCAAAATACTCCGAAGGGAGAGATCAACTCAAAAAGTCCTCAGCAGACTTGGACACAAAGTTCGTATTAGGAAACAAGGAAGGAATACAGGCAACTGTAACCTTTCTGAAATCCATAATGGGGTAATAAACCCGGAAGTTGGCAAAGAGAGTCAAGTAGGTGTGAATCAAATTGTACTCGGGCTAAACTCTTGCAAAGCTTAAGTTGATGAGGCAAGAAATGATCGTATCGGTTGAATCTTATTTGAGACAGAACATGTGTTGAAAAGCCAGGAAAATTAGGAAAGTATGAGAAGCCAGGAAGTACCACTAGTATGCTTACATTTGGTGTTGTGTAATAATTGTGTCGCACATTCTATGACAAGTGATGTCATAGAACCAGTAGGCAGCAACATCTGTAAACAATGAAATCAAAATCACAGAAAATCTTTTTCCAGTGCAGAAGCACGTTTTCTTACTTGGTTTTTTATGCAGTCCACAAAACTACATTCTGAATTTTTTTCTACCATCAACAATAAACTGCAAACCGTTTTATTGAATACCTGTTCTAAATAACAACCGCAGAAATGGGGTCTGTTATTCAAGTATTTTTCTTTATGAGCTTACTGCTTTTTGTTCTGCTGGCTCTTATTATATGGCTGGCACTTTACTTAAAAGAAAAACGTCGATTAGCTAAAGAGCCTTTGCTAGGAGCTTCAGGTCCAGATAAAAGCAATGAGAATAACATGATCTATGAACCCCTGTTGGCACCTTCCAGAAAAGCTCGTGAAGTTGCTCGGATAAACAAGTCTTTTGCCAACTATGGCTCCTCCAGTCTTGCTGGCTCTCATTCCTCTCATCAACAACAGCTTCTTGCTGTTTCACCAAGACATAGGGTTCCAAGTATTTCGACTTTGGCAAACTCTTTTCAAGACTCTGATTCCAATGTATACGATTTTGATGATTCTACTGTAAATGAACTATACACCCAGTCCGAATCATCCAGCCCTTATACCCCTTTTGAGTTCTCGTCTGTGGGGCTTGGAGTTTTTGCGCAAGATGACCCATCAACCTGTGCTGATACGTTCAACTATCTCACACACGACTTTGGCCTTATTCTCTCTGGATCTTGGCCTGCTTTAGACAAGCATATTGATCAGCTTCAAGCTAAAGCTGATGATGAATATGACAAGTCTAATGGCCAGGTTCAAACCTTTTATAAACTATTGTTTGTGGCTCGTCATGGCCAAGGATACCACAATCTTGCTATTGAGATTTATGGAGAACCCAAGTGGGACGAATATTGGTCTAAGCTGAATGGTGACGGTAACATTGTTTGGGGTCCTGATCCCGATTTGACACCACTGGGTATTGAACAAGCTAAACGTAACAATATTGCCTGGAAAAAACAAATTTTGACCAAAAATGCACCAGTTCCTTCTGTCTTTTTTGTTTCACCTTTTACGCGAGCTGTTGATACTGCTAAATATACCTGGATGAAAATAAAGCCTAGAGATGCAAATTCTGAGCCAGCAAGCCCGATCAGCAGTAAAGATGCCGCCTTGCTAGATGCTCTTGATTTGGAAGAAGATTTACCAGAAAAGAAGTCTTTGTCGTATCATGCGCTTGTTGTGGAGGACTTGCGAGAAACTATTGGTGTTCACACTTGCGACAAGCGATCGACTAAATCTGAAATTCACGCAACACATCGAGGCTTGGTTTTCGAGCCTGGTTTCAGTGAGCCTGATAATGCATGGTTAGAAGATTATCGAGAAACACCTGAAGAACAAAACGTTCGAATCTGCCAGTTTTTGTCTCGATTATTTGATGGCTCTCAACGATACAAAAACGCTGTTCTTGAACTTCAAAAGCAAAACTCTGGTTATCAAAACAGTAGTCACAATTTGCTTGACCTAATAAAGGAAAATAATGTTAAGCCCGTACCTGAGCTAGTTAACGCCAAATATGTCTCGGTTACCGCACATTCCGGAACAATTAACTCGATCCTTGCTGTTACAGGACACCGAAAGTTTAATGTTTTCCCAGGAGGAATGATACCTGTGTTGGTCAAAGCCACTCGACACCGAAAAGATGGGCTAAGCAGTTATAATTAATGAAGCTATTGAAACAGGACTTATACTTCTTGTTTTAAGTGTTGATTTCTGTTTATATTTATAAGACGTTTTTTCATTTTTCTATTTTTTCTTTCTCGCCAAAGTATGATTGCATGAATACCTAGTTACAAAACTAAAAAAAGTTATTTTTATCCGAATTTTTACGCAACGTTTTATTTTTATTATTTTTGTTTGTAATTTTACCCTATTTATCCTATTTTTCTATTTAATAATTCATCTTAATTTTATCATTATTTTTTTTATGTACTTTAAAATCATAAATGTGACTTTGTTGGCTTCAAGAAAAACCTAGATTTTGTAGACAAGTTCTAGCATGTTCAAGAGCATATTGGAACCAAGGTTTAGGGCTATCATATGATTAACCCAATTTGCGCTGTTTTTACAAAATTCAGTATATAAAGATGATGGAATCTCATTTACAAATGAATAAAACAATTACTTTGAATAATCATATTTAATCAAACAATCATAATAATTATACTTCCCTCTCTCACAATACACAAACCACTTTCACGAACACACCCCACCACAAACATACAAGAACCAAAAATGTCTTCTTCACTTTCCACCTTTGACCCCGAACAGGCCGAGAATCTTGAAGACATTGAGAAACAGTTTGCAGTAAAGGCTGTAACGCATGCTGAAACGTACTGGAACCTCTTGTCCACTAGATACGGCTCTGACATCCAACTAAGTCCTTTCGACAGCGAGATCTACGACGACTTTGTTGATTCATTTCCCGAATACGTTGAAGACACAGAACGTGCGCGCGTGCTCAATGAAGACGAAATGAAGTCTCCCGAGGGCAAGAAGCGTTGGCGCGAGTTTATGAATAAGTACGAGAAAAAGATTGATGACTTCAATTTTGGAACGCTGTTGCGGTTGGATGCTAATGGCGAGTATGGGGAGGCCAACACCATGTTTAGTGTGAAGTTGCAGTTTTATGCAATTGAGATTTTTAGAAACAGACATGGCATGAATGACTGGATCAAGGACAAGGCTGATAAGGAAAAGAAAGATAAGGACGCTAAAGAGTCTAAGTAAAGCAAAGCAGGTGCCCTCTTTTGTTCCTAAATTTCAATTTTAGTATTTCTGAATAATATTTATTTGCATATAGCCATACATAATAATTAACAAATTTCAAAGCATTCACTAATCAATCATTTACCTTGTACTTTTTTCTTTTGATCGAGCAATTTAAAAGTCTCAGACCATAGCATGATGACAAGTTGTTGATAGGCTTTGAAGTTCAAAGCAAAGTTGCTCAGCTCGAAATTATCTTACCAACTATCAATTCAAAAATCTTATACGGTTTAGTCAGATGTCAATTTATTTGTTAAAAACATTTGAAGGATGTTTTTCTTACAACCATACTCATTATACTATTATAAATGGCATTTTTAAAGTCTTAGTTGATGCTTAGCTAGTATAAAATTGTCTTTCACTAACAAAAAAACTCACTCAATTCATACCGTACGTTCGCATATACGCGAACGAGAAACATTTACATATATTCCTTAACCAAAAAAAAAAATAAAATAGAATAGCCCTTTTTCCCATACACTAAATATATGTAAAACTTTCTCGTTCACTGTATACTCAACAAACAAAGACAAATATTATATTCCATATCGTTCTAGCAAAGCGACGCTCAATATCCTGTTAAGTGTTCTTCGAGGCTGATCGATCTGGAAGGTCTAGTTTTTGCATGATCCAGTTTCATCATTCACACTTCTGTCACCATCCATACACGCGCCCACATACTTTTTCTTAACCCAAACACAAAAAAGACTTACTGCATGAACTCAAACTCGTTCAAAACAACATCACAATAAAAATAACACATTGAAATGATGTTGAGGATGGCACGGGGTTTTTCCGCAAAAGTCAAAAAAAAAAAAATCGACAGGATGCAAAAAATAACTCCGATACGGGGAATCGAACCCCGAACTGCTCGGTGAAAGCGAACCGTGCTAGCCGTTACACTATATCGGAATGAAAATGTTCACCATTTTATTTTATTAGTACTATGATTGTTGAAAGGTTGTAATAAGGCAATGTCAGTTAGGAGCCGATATGAGTGGAACGCAAGTTGGTATGCAAGGATCAGCTATCAGGTCTTTGTAAAATGTTTGTGTGAGGCCGATGGTCGAATATGGATTAGAAGTTTGGCATCATTGCATTCTCAAGTCTGAGATCAGAAAGCTGGATGTGATGCAGAATATGGTCTTAAGAAGAGTGGTTGGTGCTTACAAGACTATACCTATTGACGTATTACAGAAAGAACCTGGTATAACGCCATATGATATCAGACTGGACTTGGGGGCTGCAAGAAAAGCAATTTGACTATTGAACAAGCTGAGCGACACAAATCCATTGAGGTAGCATTTGGCCTCGTTGGACACAAACTCGCCAGTTGCAGAACTGATGTCGAAGTACAATCAGATGGAGGACTTGAGGAAGCAGCTTGACCAAGTTGACAGAATTACAGAACCCACGGAAGTTGAAGTTGATGAAACAAAGAAGCGTCAGCAAAACGATCTTACTAGATCTGGACAATTGGACCTTGACAACTGGGAGAGTAAGTATAACTCAAGCTCCAAAGGCCAATGGCAACACTACATCACAACAGACAGACAGTGCACACAGGCAAGAAACAAAAGCTGGTCACAGTTGAAATTATGGAAAAGCATAATCGACGAATTATGAGCAGAATTACACAGTTCAGAACGAGCCATGGACAATTTGGTGCATGGTTCAAAAAGTTTTGTATCATAAAGGAAATCTACAATTGTGAATATGGGGACAAGTGGAAACAGTAACTCACATTATATTGTACTGTCCTCTAATTGAAGCGCAACGAGCGAAGCTTAGACGGGTATCTCCAGCGATAGAGCTACCGACTCTCTTGAATAGTATTAAGGGATTGCGAGCAGTCGCAACCTTTATTGCTGATAAGAGGGATTAGGAACCTTTTTACAAAAAACAAAAATTATAGTATTGATTGAAAAAATCCCTGTTCCTCGTAAGCTAGCATTAGGGCTCATGCTTGGGCTGACTAGACACAAGCTAAGAATTGTTATTTTGAAAATCTACAAATAGTTGAAGTTATATAAGGTGATATGTAAAAGGATTGCTACAACGCCTATGTTATATAGTTCTATAACCCTTGAATAAATTCATTCATCCATTATGAGCCGAAATTGTTTATTTGGCTCCTGAAATATGACCAGTAAGCAAAAGAGGTTTTATTCATATATCAAAAATCAAAGCTCATTTACTATAACTTGCTTTATACTGATTTCATTAGTTTTAGTTCAGTAGGAATCTAGGAATGAGCTTTTAGTTGCTTAGAAAAAATAATAAAAAAAGGACTTCATATCAACAAAGATTTAATGCCAAAATACATCTATTCACGGAAAAAAAATGACATTAAAATGAATTTTGCGTGTGTATAGATTAAATTTGCGGAAAAAGAAAGCTGCAGGGAAAGAATACAAAGCAAATATTATTTTTGTGGAAAAAGTTTACAAACAGTTGAAGCTGTAGAACTTGGTGAAACTTATAAAGGAAAACATTAGATAGGTAGTTGAAGTCTAAGAATAAAAGGCATCTATAGAAAAAAAACTGTATCATTGAGGTGTAGTTAAACTAATACGAATATAAAAGCTTGATAAAGCCAGAATTTAAAGAAGTAAAACCAATATAGATTGATCAAAGCAGTGGCAGACACGTCATTATTTGCTTCAGCTTTTGCAAGCATTGAAAATAAATAAAGCATACAAAAGCTATTATTTAGTGTCTATGAGAGTAAGTTCCGGCTTTACTAAAAAATTTGAAGCAGGCTGAGAAAACAAAAAACAATTACTATCCGAATATGCCAAACAAACTTATTTCCAGCTACTGGAATGCCTGTTCTTGGTGAATGTATTTTGCCCATGTTTTTTTTTCTAGTTTAAAAACCCCTGCAAAAACTGTCAACATATAATGAAGTTCGTATTAACTTTACGCTTCATTACAGTATTTGAATTACAATAAAGGAAAAATTCAATTAGCGAATATCTATTTCTTGTCATTCATATTTTCGTAGATGAGGGGCTGAATTGATAAAACAGTTTAACAAATACTGCCTTGAGATTAAAAATCAGGAAACAAGTCATACGAATTTCATTTACAAATATTTCTGCATTTTTAATTGGCTGCTTGATGAATTATAAATCACACTCATCATTTATTTATTATTATTGTTATTTTTTCACTGTAAAGTATCATAAATATGGTACTGGCTCTGCCTTAAATGGAGTATCACATTCATTGGTCAAAAAAACACAAAAGCAATTGACGTGAAAATTACTTTAAGCCAATTAAAACTGAATTAATGTTTAAATTTTTATTTAAGGATGATATTTTATTGTTTTCAAAAAATTATGTTTTGCGATATACAAAAAGTAGCTTATCAATATGTCAATGAAAAATTGGTGCTTACCGTAGCTTTTTCCGTAAAATTGTTAACTTAACCAAAGCTGGGTGGTAGATCAAACGCATTTTGGTCTTGCTGATTTTATAAATCTACTTGTAGATATCCTATTGTTTTGAAAAATATCACAATTTTTCATAAAAGAAAAAACTGACTTTATCAAATGTGCCTTTTTTTACTCAAAATATAACTTTTATTTATTTATTTCACTAAACTTTTTTACTAAAAATAAAAACAAAATATAACAAACAAAACAAAAAGAACTACGTATATGTATATATTTTTTTCTCTAATGGCCAGAACACCGCGGATATCGTCCGACAACTTTGATTTGTTCGACCGAATCGCTAGTACGGTTGTCTCTCACGCAGTAGCCCTAGTCAATGACGATGTGAGCGCATCGAGAATAACGGTAGATAATCTTTTGGCACATTCGTAATAAAAATTGGTTGAACTTTTGAATTTTGTTGTGGAAACACTGAGATTTCAGTATTGAACAAAGAAGTATCAGCTTTTATATACAAGATACTTGACTGAACTCCTATATAAGGATTCTTTAAACTTCTATTTTGTTTCTAGGTATGTTGCAAATGTATAACATTTTATATTCTGCAATCATGAAAATTACTATGACCTGTTGTTTGTGCTATTAAATGTTTGAATATATTTGTATACTAAACAAATTTTTGTTAATTTCAAAAAACAACAACAATACTCCACCCAGCCCAGGTTGCGAAACTATACAGGGTGATATTTAACCTTGTTTCATATAAATGAAAAATGTAAAGATAAGCTGATACATTTCAAGAAACGCAAATATATATAAACATATTTTTAAATAATAAGAGAAAAACAAAGAAACCAAAAAGAATTATCCAAACTAGAAGCAGTCATTTGGTCCCAGAGACTCTTTTAACCAATTTTCTTTATTTTGAACCCTTTAGTGCTGGGTTTGTATACGTTTCTATTTTGAATTTGGACTTCAATCGACATATTCTGAAATGAAATTTTAAGCCAGCAGTCATTTGCAAATGGTTTGTTATTCGCAATTTATTTTATTACTATATTCATAATTAATATCTGTTTATATACATATTGGAATTCTAACCTAATTTGATACATATATATTCATATTTAACTCAAATTCACATATTTCGACATATATTCATCATCAACATTTTCATCATTTCCACCATCACCTACTTTCCTTGCCTTTTTCAAACAATACATGCGAATACAATTGAAGCAAGGATGATAAACTGGGTGAACACTCGCTTTCGCATCCTTGCATGGTTTTGGAATAAAGGAAGAAGAGGAAGCGGGAGGAGCCACTGTGCTGCAAAACTTGGTTTCAACGGTAACGTGTTGGCATGGTGTATACAGGACTTTACTGAATTCGCACATATTGTATACCAGAAGTTGGGGTTTTTAGTATATGAGTGTTTTTAAAAGTTTTTATAGCTAAGAGCTTTCGAGCAATGGAAGTCTATGCTCGAGGGATATGTTTTAGGGATGTTGGCTATTTTTTTTAAATAAATTATCAAACTATTAGTAGAGGATTCTGCTTAAATTTAAATATATTCATGGTAACTAGATTATTTTGTGTGTTCAAAGGCACATTGTAGGTAGCAAAACCATGAAACATAAGCACTAAGCTTCATGTCTTGTTTGAAATAACTGGCTTGTGTTGAGCTTTTTTTAATCAGGTAGTTAACTGAATGAGGATCGCTAGATAGTTCAAACTCATAAAGTATCTAAGCTCAATTCGTGTTTAAAACAACGTCAACAACAATTTTTTGACAATAAAACAAATTAAACAAAACGGATCGAGTAAAATTAACAAGAAAGCTTTGGTGTTTTGAGGTTTTCAAAATAGACTGGCACTTGAAACACCATTTGATTTCAGCTGTTGTGTAGACGCAGCCGAGGGTAACCAAAAACTCTATATCCATGGCTGACTCTTAGATAATCCAGTTGTTTATGTGAACTCAAATATATAATAATACAAGCTGTATTTTGAAGTGTTTTTTTTTATCATATTTAGGGTAAGCTAAAGCAATCTGTGAAGTTTTGTAGGCTTGCATTTATGTTGACTTGAAAAAGTTGTTAGTTACCAGAAATATCTACAAAGCCTGGGGATAAAGATGATGATACACAACCCTTGGCCAAAAACACAGAACTTGGTTTTTGCAATTAAATCAAACAAGAAGCGAGTTTTACTTTTAATAATTTAAAAAGATATTTTTTTTACAAAGCTATATATCAATTACACATAAAAGACAACCAAACCATTGAATCGTCCAAAGCTTCAAAAAAATAAATAAATAAAATAATTAATTTAAATTGAAATCATAAACAGAATTAGATCAAATAGTCGCCAATCCCACACTGGCCCAATAAACTGAGTAGTTCCAAAAAAGAGAAAAACATTAAAAGCTTTTTAAAATCACCGGTTTTTTTTTTTCGCTACCATGATCTTTGGCTTCGGCAATCAGGACAAAGGATAGTCTTGGTTCTGTAGGCGTGCGACAAATAGGGACAGTTTCTTCCGCAGAGCACCTCTTCAAAGACCAAGTGTCTGCATCTTTTGTAGTAGGTTTCATAATCTTTGCACATTGTTTTTCAGTTGTTGTAAAGGATAGATTTTTAAGGTGAGATATACTATAAGTTTTTTTGTTTTTTTTTGATTGAAGTGTTTAGTTGATTAAGAACAGGAACTTTTCTACATATTTATACTCATACTTTCTTATTGAAGAAACACATCATGTTGTAGAATACAGATCATCATGTTGATAACAGCAGAAGAAAAACTGATGATCAGTGAAGCTTTTGCTTGTTTGTGTGAAGCAACACAAGTCTTGCATTTTTTATAAACAGTGGCTGTTAGAGCGCTCTACACATAAGGGTTTCTTAACTGAGCTTATCACATAACTAATTGAGGTATCAGTTAGCCACTGGTTTATCTAGCTTGCCAACACAGGATCTACTCGACTGACGCATGCAGTTTCGGCCTATGAAAAGCATGCTACTATGTGTGCTTTGTTTAAGCTCGCAGATACAAGGAAAACAATAAACTAGCCCAGACTAAGAGACTAGTATGGTGTATCAACAAAAAGCCTACTACTTGAATCAATAATGTAATTTCAACCAGTATCATAGATATCATACGTATAATGGGCACACACAGACACACTCTCCGATTCTTTCCATTCGACCTTGACGGTATTATTTTCTCCAACAAACAAAAAACAAAAACAAAAAACGAATCACGATTGATCCACTCTAACAAAACCAGCAATGATTTTTAGTCGTTGACGATTTCCGTGCCTCCATGTGTTGTAAGAAACATGCAAATGATCGGTATTCCCACCACCACCATCTTACTTTTAATATACTAGTGAAGATACAATATCAGGTTTCGAGGTATGTAACTGTCAAATAAAAACCCATTTCTTTAATTATAAGAATACCAATATAATCCCATTATGATTCTACTACTTTATCTATTTCTCCTGTTCCTTTTCTGTTTTCGATCGCTGAATTTATTTTGCTTCTTTCTTTTGGTTTATGATTTTTTATAATTCAAAATATGCGTATCGTTTTCTTAAACTTGTATTTTTTTATTTTGTTATTGTTGTCGCTGTCATAAATGAAGAACGAAATAGGATTTTACAAAAACATCCAAACAAAATATTAAAACTGTATAATTTCAGTTTTTTTTTATCAACGGCGTGTGTACTGAATTTTTTTTTGTACACAAAGGTCAAACCAATCGAGACATCTTGAATGAGATTTTTTCCATACAAAAAATACGTGGCACACACATGTACACGTTTTTTTTGCCCGTTTTCCTTCTTGTTTCTGTAGTCGTAGTAGCTGCAGTTGTTTATTTTATTTCTGTTTTTTAATCTCTAATATGCTATTGATCAGAAATATATTTGTACTATCGTTTTGTTGAAATAAATCAATAAATCAATAAATCAATATATAATTATTTTTTTTGGTTTTTTAATCTCCAGAACCCTGGTTAGCTTTAAACCGTGCGGCTGTTTTTAATTCAATCGAGCAGACGAAATCAAAAAAGATGACAAAGAAAGGCCATGTCGGAAAATCTTGACTTGAACAGGTTGGTTTATGAATTTATTTGTTTATTTTATCTTTTTTGCTTGAGTAGAATTGAAATCAATGAATGAATTTCTTCGAGTTTGAACTACATTTTTGACTCTTTTGGCTTTTGCTTTGTGCTTGTATTTGTGCTTGTATCTGTACTTGCTTATAGCTTTTTTATATAACAGAAATGCACCTCATCGTCGCAAATTATGTTAGTTTCGTGTACATAGTTTCAACCATTCTGTATCAAAAAATTTTAGAAAGAGAGAGAGTGTGTATACTCTTGTAACCATTTTGTATTTATCAAGCCTTGTTTACCATTACTGTTTTCAATTAACCAAAAATTTTGTTTAACTAAAAAGTAATCAAAATAATTTACATCGTAGATAATATACATTCATATTAGCAATATAGTAATCAGAACGTGGAATGGAGAAATAACAAAAGCCCAATATTGTGCTTTTCCTTGAAGTGAGATAACTATAGGCAATCGACATGATTCAAATCCTTGTAGTTGTATCTTTAATCCCCGTCTTTTATATCCTTGTAAAATTTTGTAAGTAATTAGGCAAGTACGAAATCAACAAAAAATCACTCCAACAATCGATCTTATAAGAGTACTAAGACAGATATGATATGCTTTAAACGCTTCTTGCTTGCTTTTCCCAAAGGCTAGAAATCTGGTATTTTGAGTTTTCATGTAATATAATATATGATTAGAAATGTGGTCTTCGATAATACTATTTAATAAACAATATTACAACAACCAGAATTGGCATGATTATTTTCTTCTTGTTGTTGCTCTTTTTCAATCAATTGAGTTACAGATAGACACCAGTTAGCCAATAGCATTTAGATATAGTTTTTTCAACAGTTGCGCATGGCATATTCGGTGATTGCGACAGCAGAAAGATCCATACTCAACCTACACTTTTTTTTTTTTTGTCTCTATCTCTTTTTTTTTTTTTTTTAATAACTTTTATAATTAAAGCAACAATAATATACTATACATTACATTAAGCAAAAACACAAAAAAACAAGACATTATCTGACGATACATGTGTAAAAACAAACTCCATCGTCAAAATTAAAGAAATCGACAGAATTAACAATGAAAAAAGGAAAATAGACAAAAATTAACAAGAAAAAAAAAAAAACCGAAAACAAAAAGAAAACGAAAAAAAAAACGTTAATAAAGAAAAGGTTTCATGTAAGAGTGAGATCGAGCTAACAAAAGTGGCAATCTCTCGAGCCACTTGTAGAGAAAGAAAAAATTAAAAGCTGTATATAGAAGAATGACGTTTCTGGGCACGAAAGTATAAACCTTGGTGTAGCACTCTATTTTTCAGCGAAAACATGTTACTACTACCGTCTGGTTGAAGCATAAATCACACATAACTTCGACAACACAGAGGTAACATAAACCACACAGACATATATATATATTTAGCCCTTGACACAAATATATGCTCAACACCGACGACACTCAACACAACACCAGGTTATTGGTTACTCCGCTAATGACACCTTTTGGTTGATTTCCTTGCACAAATACCGCACTTTTCTGCCTTCATTGCTCTTTTTACTCGAATAGATTCACATTCTTTTCCGCACGATATAAATGAGTCTCGTGTATGTCCACACGAATATGTTGTATACTTTTCAACGCACATAGCTGTAACCGCTTTTTTGTATTTGTTTTTCTTTATGTGTGTGTATAGTATGGCAGGGTGTTAGTTATCAATATTGTTGTTATTGCCGATGTTGGCCTTAATGCTATTGCTGGTGATGCTGGTTTTGTAAGCTGAAGGATCAACGTAAAGACTCCCGAAGTAATGAGGAAAGACGGAAGATACAACAATGTTTGAAAGAAAGTTCGAAGCGAAGCTGATCTGAAATATAATAGATAGTTCTGATATGAAGAAATACCACCATACAGGTGTAATGGTTGGGATAATTCGAATTACTTGAAATGAAATTAAGAGATGGTCTGATATAAGAATGGTAAAAACAAACACAAAGAATGATTCAAAGCAATCCTTTTTAAATAGAATAGTACCTTGTTCGAGGTTTTTTGAAAAGTTACATGGGGGTTGCCCATTTATATACAATTTTTTTTAGACTTTTACTGTGTTTTGCCAGGCTCTCTTAGTTTCTTGAATTTTAAGTGTTTTATGACACTCTTATTATTATGATTATTATTGTTTTTTTTTAGTTTGATTATTTTTTGCATCTTTCCCTTTTTCGACCATTTTCCCTTATTTGTTTGCTTTGAAGTACTTTGTCAGAATTTTAGTGGGCCAAAACGAGGCTTCTAGTTCCTGACTATGAATTAATTATGAGGTTA
Source organism: Magnusiomyces tetraspermus (assembly GCA_030578715.1). Lineage (NCBI taxonomy): Eukaryota > Fungi > Ascomycota > Dipodascomycetes > Dipodascales > Dipodascaceae > Magnusiomyces > Magnusiomyces tetraspermus. Next base: position 14,082 of record JAKTYL010000085.1, read on the forward strand.
CTATACCTTTTATTCTGACACCAAGTTTTATTTTGTTTTGGAAAAAGAGGTTGCATTTCTATTCTGGTAAAAACATTAAACACACAATATATTCAACACACGCACAAACACACACACACACACACACGCATATATACATATATGTTCATGTTTTGAAAATCTACAAATTGTGGAAGTTATATAAGTTGATATGTAAAAGGATGGCTACAACGCCTGTTGTATAGTTCTATAACCTTTGAATAAATTGAATTGACACACACTACAGGCTTTCAAATACTACAAATAACACAGATACTGCTCTCACTAAACGCCGTCTATAGACCTCAGCCATATAACCAAAAAAATATAGAAGATATTAAAATAATAAAATAAAAACAAACCTATCTGGGTTAATATATATTGCGCTCTATTTTAAAGATATATAGGACTTAAAACTTGCGTGGTTGTGAGAAATAGAACCTAGGCAAAAAAAAAAAAGGTCGGTTGAAGAATAAAAAACCAAGTTCCACGAGCGTTTTTTTTATGTTTCACGAGCAACAAAGCTCCTCAGTTGAATAAACTGGATCTTGGGCATTATTACTTTGAAAAAAAAACTATAAAACAAAACATATATATGTGAAGCGCGTGTTACAGTACAAAAAGGATTCAAACGATAAATCCCGAGTAATTAAATAGTATAGAACGAGAAGGCCCGTAGGCAATTTGCTTACACTAGCCCATATACGTTGATTAACCCTTGACTGAGATTGAATTGAGAAAAGAAAAAAAAATAGATCCGTATTCTGTTTTATTTCTTCATTTGAATTTCATCAGGTGGTTCTATGTTCAATACAACTGTTACCCTTACTATTTTGAAAACTACAAGTCAAAGGAGATGCTGGACGTAATTGATGGGTATACTTTATCAAGGCAATACTTGAATATATAATCGAAAATAGACTTGATCTACACATACCTAAATAATCCATGATTAAAAATATATAATAAAAGAGAAGACAAATATAGTATCATGCTTGTGCGATCAATAACATACAAAAATAAAAAACAATATTAGCTCGTTATATACATGGAGGCTGTCATTCATTCAATCTCTCTGTAGACCATTTCATATTTGCTTTGTCCTCGGGCGCTTTTAGCAGTGGAAAGCATAATATTCATACTCCTTAGCTTTAATGATCTTCATTTTGAATTAAGACTTAGACTCAGCTGCGGGGAAGTCAATTTATGATGAAAGCCAATTGTATCATATTTTTGTTGAAGTTTTTCAAAAGGGGAAAAAAAAAACGTAAAAAAAGTAAAAAAATTAAAAAAACAAAAAAACAAAATAGAAATAAAAATATAATGTAAGGTTTTGAACAATAATAACATTGTTTATCATTGTTTGGTTAACTGGCAAAAAAAACTAAAAAAAAAAACTAAGACAATAGGAAAGAGGGTGTCATGGGAAAAACAACTATCAACTTTAAAATTTCAACAAATTTAACAATATTTCACAATGATGGAAATAACAAATTCAACAACTTGGACAACTTTTAACGGTTTGAACAAGAGGAGAAGGACTTTTTAACAAACATTAACAGGTTGACGGTTTCGATGAGGAACAAATCTTTACAATTCGTACAAGACTTAAACGTTGTTGAAAAAAAAAAAAAGTGTCTCACATCGACACAGCCCATTGTTTGTTGTGACTCTGCATTGTCATCAACACAATCAATGAATATATGCATTGTATACAGATTCATGTATGAACAGAATCGTAGATAACATTATTTTTTTCTTTTTTTTTCTTGGATTCAAATTATCATTTTTGAACAGCTGACACTTTTTTTCCCTCTCTTTTTTTCATTTATTTGCGTCGGGATGACGAAGCGATTTACATTTATATCAATTTCTTTGCAAAAAACATATAAAACAATAAGAAATAAAAGAGAAAAAACATCAAAATAACTCAAAAATCAACCAAATTTCAAAACCCTGGGTCGTCATCGGCTTCTAACAATTCCTTCCAACCCAAAAAACAAATATAATCAATTGAAAAGGATTATAGACATACTAAACCTTCACAAAAAACAAAAACAAAAAAAGCAATACAAATATACATATACATATACATAAAGACCACCATATCTGCCTCACCAGATCCTAACTCGAATGTACCGCCTCACAGAGGTGAACTTTCGAGAAATCATGCTGAAAAGCCTCTTATTAGCCGAGAAGGATCACCTGCTATACTAATTAGTCCAGCAATCGAAAGAGAACGCAAGGTTTTGCATGGTCATGACCATTAGCCGCACGTTCCTTCAAGTATTGACAAGCCTAAACATGACAAAAAAAATTGAAAAAATTGATAAGACAATAAAACAAAAAGAATCTAGTAAGAAAGTTATTGATGATATCTTGGGCTTGAGAAACTTGAACTCAAGCATGTGCTAAAAAGACCCTGATAACGTTGATATGCCATTCGACCCATCCACAGAAATCACTCATGTTGGTAATGCTACTACACTCCCAAACAGATATATACATGACACTCCGCAAATGCTTTATGAAGACAAGCTCAAGGACATGAAACAGTTCAAGAGCAAATATTTCATATATATATATTTGCATACAAAAAGGGCCATTCTGTTTTCTTTTTTTTATTAAAAGTATGGCAGCTGTATCCCAGTTTGTGGAAACTTAGCTTCACTGTGTTCAGACATATATATATCGGAGTTAAAAAGAAGTAAGTCACGTGAACAAAGTAAAAGAGGTCAAAAATGTAAAAAATGCCTCAAGCCGGGATTGAACCGACGGTCTTGTCATTTCGAAATTTGTAGTACGAGTGACACGCCTTACCACTTGGCCATTGGGGCTTTTAAATGACTAAAATATGTTCTCAATATTTATACTATTTTCTGAAAATGGAAATTATTGTGTAATTTCTGCGGTAAAGTTGTCAGAAAATGATTTGTAAAAGGACATCTGCACCGCATACGGTATATAGTTTTATAACCCTTAAAGAAATTCAATTCAAGGTCTTCCAGGTGAAAATTATAATCACTTGATCATGACTCTTTTAACAAAACTATTAAACAAAATGGAACCGGCATTACAGTCCACGAAAAAAGAGGTTTTGGATAAAAGCTGCCGTAAATAATTGCTAATTGTCTTCAAAATATATCTACGCTTAATATTTAATATTTTCCCCTTTCACTTTAATTACAATCTTGATTCTTTCAGGTATACTATAGGAAAAAGAGTCGAAAAACTCGTTTGACATTCTTTTCCAAATCTCCGCAATACTTGACATTGGATCGGACATCCTTCCTTTATTCTGGAGCTATATCTAGAATTGTCTCTTCATGTATGACCAGACACGTTCTATCAGATTCAAGTCTGGGCTCATAGCTGGACAAATAAGCATGTAAATTGTGTGTTTCTCAAACCACTCCTTGACTATTTTGGCCATGTGAATATGAGTATTATCTTGCTGAAAAATGGCTTCGTAACCATTTTCGCAAAGCTCTGCGATCTCAGAAAAAACAAAAGTGTTTAAGACCTTAATATAGTCAGAACTGAGCATGTTAGGTCCCTTACGGCAAATGTTGTCACGATTGTGAATATACAACATTGTTTTGCTCGATCCATGAATCCCATCCCATATTACGAACTTCTTCTTGTTGTAGTAAAACGCGGGACTATGATTTGAGTCATTCCATTCGGTATTGTCCCTGCGGTGAACACTTAGCAGCTCTGGAGGCTCTCCAACTCGAAATAAGGACTCGTCGGAAAACAGTACATTTTTCCAGTATTGCACTTCCCGATCTTCATGCTTTTTTGCAAACTAGTAGATGCCTTTGTTATGTTTGTGTTTTAAGATGCTCTAATTTCTAGACATCCGAGACCTAATACCGTAACGATCAAGCACTCTAGCAACGGTTTGACGCGATGCTTCGGCATCAGAAGTATCAAGCCGAGCAATTTCACAATTTAGCTGAAATTTGCTATTTAAAGCGTACTGCACCAGTTATCTCGCGTCCCTTGGAGCCAGCTTGCATCTATCTTTACCGATCTCGGTACATGTCTTTGTTGGCCGTGCGTTTGAGTCATTAATCTTTTTCAATAATTGGGAGACCGCACCTTGGGTAATGTCAAAATAGATTGATAATTCTTTTTGGGGTAATATTTGGCCATTCGATCAGTTGCCTTTTTTTCGAGTTCTGTTAAATGTTTATGAACCATGCTTTATATATATATATATATATATATATATATTTAATTAACGTATAATAGCAAATTTGAAGCTTGTTATTAACTTTTGAAATTTATTGGGACTTTATATTTACCAAAAGTTGTCACGTGTGTGTTAATTTCCCCTGGACGACCCCGTAGTTTACTAGTACACTCGCTTATCGATTGTAATCAATTTCCAATTTTCAGCCCTACGACGCGGTTATACACTTTTTTTCCACCTTTCTTTATTTTTCCTTCCCAACTCACACCTTTATCGTCTACAGCTTGCTCAAAGAAAGGCCTTTACTTTTGATTACTAGAATAAAATGTCCAATTTTTCACATCAGGAACAAAACCTGAAAGGGAATTCTGATTATTACGGTACCTCATATTATGACGCTTGCTCCTCTCCTCGAAACAATATTCCCTCTTCACGCGACGCGTCTTCTCCTTACTACCGAGATAGCGGTCATTTTTCATCTAACGAGTCTTTTTCATCTAACGAGTCGTTTTCTTCTAACGATCCAATTGCGCAACTTGATCTGGTTCAGGACGATTGGGGCCAGTTTGATCACTTAAATGATCTGGATGGCTCTGGTAATGACGCAGCTCAAAACCTGGTTAGTCCTCTTCCAATTACAGTGGAGGATTTACTTACGATACCTGGACTGGATTCTTTTCCACTCCCTGTACTGGATTCATTCCCATATACTGAACAGAATAGACACACACTCGAATCCTTTTTTTTACCAGAGGAAGCTAGTGATTCAACTTCAAACCAGCATCTCGATTCAGTCAATTCTACACTCAATGTTGAGCTGACACTTTATAACGATCCAAATCGTATCCTAAAAGCAAAAAAGCCTCGTATAACCGCTTCAACAATTCCAGGTTGTAGCACTTTGCAATCCAATTTCATTAGTACTAGTAGTGCAATAGACCAACAAGAACTCACAGAACCCCCCTCGAACCATAAAACAACAGAAGGAATTTTAGATATCAACGTCAGTGTGTCCAGCTCGCTTGCTGATATGTCGACCTTAAATTTCGAGCGATCAGCGATTGGTGTCATGAAACCTCCTGCTACCAGCTCTCGAAGCACTGGTTATCTTACGGGTAACATACCTGTTCAAAATACTAATTGTCTTGCTGACAACACACTTACTCAACTTAATGAATATTTATCGCTTCAACAAAACCGTGATGAACCCGTCAACATACCAGAACGCAGAGTAACCGAAGAAGAAAGCAACTTGCTAATTGCGACTGACTATGAAGGTGACGAACAACATGGCTTCAATGACTGGGTGGATAGTAAGTTTTCAATGTTTTCAATTGTTAAAAATTAAGTACTAACTGTTTTTTTATAGATATACCTCAAATATATAATATACTTGAAGACCGGCTTAATGAGCTCGATAAAAATGATACCCAACACTATGATACCCCTACAGGAACCGTTGATGCAATAACTGCCTCCTCCGACACCAATGTTGAGGATCCTTCAGTATCTCCTGATTCGAGCATCCCAAGCGTTGAATCTCGTTCTGAAAGTCCTATTGAAAATTCCCCAAATACCACAAGCTCTTCCGGTTCTGAACCACTGGAAAACCCTTTTCTTGAAGAATTACTTGAATTGAGAGACTATATGAGGTATAATTCTGAGCCAGCACGTATTTATAAGGTGTTTTACGGTTTCTTTTATGTATGTGTTATGACTTGCCAAGTTAGCATGACCTCCATCAGGAAATTGGTTTCGCCGTTGAAGTTCACAGAAAAACTCAACGAGTTTATGAGATTTATGAAAAAGGTACCTATTGTTGACAATGTTTGCATTACTAGCCATCATCTCAAAATTTGCCCCGAAGGATGCCAACCAACTCTTAATGGAAGTAAATGCCCTCATCATCCTAATTCTACTGGTAGTGCTACTATTTTTGTAGCATCTGTATACGATGCTTTAACGTCTTGGTTTCGCGATGTACCTACTGCCAAGTTATTGCTTCATTCATATAAGACCGAATCTTTGGACAACAATTGCTCTTTTCCGGCTTTTCAAAAGCATAAGGTTAATGATGGTGAAGTGCCGATATTTCTTGGTTTGAGCAGTGATGGAATCAATGTGACAAGGCACGATACATTTGAGGTCGTGCGATATTGCTTAATAGTTTTCAATCTTCCACCTACTATGCGCAAGACGTATGAGTTTGTTATCCCAGTCATGTCAATTCCTAAGAAAACAAGCGACGGCAAAAGCGTGGACCTACATAAGTACCATTTGTATTTGGTTGCGATGCTTCAAAAAATGGAGTCTGTTACAGTTTATGATGCATCAACAAATCGAAATATTAAACTCTCTATTCAGTTGGTTTCTCTGTGTGGTGATTTACCTGCTTGCTCGGCTATGACAGGTTTGGTTAGCATTGGAGGCAAATATTGCTGCAAAAGCTGCCATGTTATAAGAAAAAAGTCAAAGGCGATGGTAAACTATACCTTTTCTAGGGACGTTGGCTTCAATGTTGTTAAATCGTTCCACAAACCCAAGGATCGTGACTGGTGGAACCTCGGAAAATCCAAAGCGAACAAATTTGGCGTTCTTTCTTCTGCTAATCGAACACTTTTTGGCTTATCATCTGTCTCGCCATTTATGGAACTTAAACTGAAGTATTTTGATGGTTTAACTGATACTGTTGTTGACTCAATGCATTGGTGTAAAGAGAATTTATACAAGACATTTATTACGATCTTGTTTGCATCTTCAAACAAAATGCCAGCATCTGCCAATAAAGCCTTGATAGATGCTAAAAATAAACTTGTTGCCACTTACGGCTCACTGGAATTTGGAATTGTGGATGGATATAGTAACAAAACTTATAATCGACTTTTGGCTACCTTTGACACTCTTCCTTCTAGTGTTTGGCCAAAAGTAATCCTTAATAGCAATTTGCGAAAAGCAGACTTTGGCGGTGTTTCTTGCGATTTTATTTCTTCGTATATGGATTTGTCTTGGGTTCTCTTTCACGAGCTCACTAGCTCAGTTCATCCAATCCATTCTCTTCTTTTTGAGTTTACTTTGTTAGCGTCACTGGTTTCCTCCAAATACTATGACCCTAGCTTGAGCTCTTTTATTGAAGCAGGGTTTAAAAACTTGATCTTGAATTTTCAAGAGTGTGCAATTATTAGGCCGCAATACGAGAAGAGAGACAACTCTTCGGCTGAAAAAAACGCTGCTGCTGGAACTTCTGATGAATCTGACGATGAACCTGAGGATTCTCGGAATAATGACTACGCCACACGAGGGTTTTCGGAAAAAGACGTGTTATTTGGTAAAAAGCTACTTGATTATCCTATACACTTATGCTTACATGTATCTCAACAATTAATTATGTTTGGAGCAATGGGCCAATTCTCGCTTGAGTACCAAGAAAGATATTGTAAAGATTTGAAAGACCATAATATCGTCACCCGCCACGCACTAGTTGCCAACTCTAATCGCCAGGCTATTGTATATGGATTGAGGTTTCTGTTTTTTCCACCTCGCCTAGTTCGTGGAACAATCCACCTTATTTTTCAAACTGAAAAAAAACTCTCGCTTCCAACAGCAGCAGATAAAGCAGCAAATTATTTTAATCCCGAATTAAAGCCACTATCCTATTACTTAGGCGACAACTACAGCGACAGTCGTAAATCACGACGTTGGTTACCATACCTATGCTTGCCTAAGCCTTATCCAAAGTCTCAACGTCCAGGGTCACCACCGCCTCCAAAGCCAGAAGAAAACAGTGAAATCTTAAGAAGGTTTAAAGAGTCCATGTTTAGGGCATCGACTGCGTTCAACCGGTACATTACTCCCAAACTGAACAAATGGGGCAGAACGAATGAAACATATACGGTTAAGCGTTGTGAAGCCATTAAGTTTGCCTCAACTGGAATTAGACTCTCCTTGGGTGGTGTTGTTCGCTTGGTAAAAGATTCAGTTGTTCAGCTTGAAGATGAAAACCCAATTAAGGGTGCTGGCAGTACCACAGAGGGTCAAAGCCCAAGTCAGAGTGCTGGCAAGAACAAGAAGGATGACAGAGAGACAAGTCCAGATAGAATTATGCCTCAATACGCGGTTTTGGAAGAAGTTGTTGAAATCACAACGTCACATGGGATCAAGTATCATCTTGCAAAAGTGACGCTGTTGAAAAGCCTTAGACGTGTATGTACACCCTCTATTGCTCTCGACCCAAAACGTATTTTCTGCGAGTGTTCACCAGGTACATGCACTTGCCAACACTCTATCAGTCGAGTCACAAGAGGATACTTTTTCCAAGAAAAATACGGCAATCCAGATTTTGGTGAGTACAAAATAGTGCCGCTTGAAGAAATTTCAAACCCTGTGTTTTTGGTTGATTATGCGTGTACTGGTTCAGTTGAAAATGGCGAAACGGAGGGATCCATCACAGCCACGACAGCACCGCATACCAAAGCTAAAAGAGGTAGATCGTCCAAGGATAAAACAATAACACCAGTCACAACAGCAACACCTACGAAAGCTAAAAGAGGTAGGCCGTCCAAGGATAAAACAATAACACCAGCCACAACAGCACCACCTACGGAAGCTAAAAGAGGAAGACCGCGTAAAGACAAAACAGGAACACCGGCTACAAATTGTAACAGTGAAACAGGGAGTAAGTCCAAGACTGGTTATAAAGAAAACAGCATTCGTGGTTGTGATGAAACGCATGTTTATTCAGATACTGAGCTCGACATGCATCGGGTCTATATTTTTGATCCCAGACTCGAGTGCCATGTGCGTTTTGGTGATAAGGAGCGTATTATCAACAGAGCTTTACCGGAATATGAATACAATAAGGCATACTTTGAGACTGTTGAGAGAGAGGTAAAGGCAGCAGAGACAGGTCTCAAACGAAAAAGTATTTAACAGGCATAGTGAATCAAAGATCTAGTGATTAATAAAGGTTTGCGTAATAAAAATGAATGTAAACTGTTAATGAATCAACTAATAGGGACGACAGCTGATGACGGAGGTTTAAATCAATAGACTTCAATTAACAAAAGAGTATATAATAATGTGATATATACAAAACATGAGTACACCGTGCAGGAGTGAATATTTCATATATATATATATATATATACGAAAAGGACTATTCTGTTTTTTTTTTTTTTTTTGTTATAAGTATGGCAGCCGTATCCCGTTGTGTGGAAAATTAGCTTCACTGTGACATCTGTCGATTTGTCGATAACCACGATTACTTTTCGTCATCACACATACATACTTGTTGTCTAATTCTTTGTAGACAAATCACCAAAGTTGAAAATCCAAAGCCAGATTAAAGAAACCATATTAAAACTAGATAGGGATACGTGATGTATATCAGCAACAAAGTATATATAATAAAAAAGAATAAAAAATGAGAGAAAAAGAAAAAAAAATCAACCTAAAACACAAACAAATAAAATGAAGAAAAACATGTAAAAGAAATAATAAATTCTTTCAAAAAAGAAAACAAAAATATGACTTCGGTATCAAGTATCCATGAAAATCAAGGGATTTTTGTAAAAAGAGCGCAATGAAAAATAAACTTTTTGCGTAAAGAATGTAATCAACACTTATTTTTTTAATATCAAAGTTGAAAAAGATAAATGAAAACAACAACGACTTTTCCGTCTGTATGGTCCAAGAATTCAATAGTAGTGCAGATATCCCGAAAGCCAAACCCAACAATATTTAAACTAAAGACAAAGACCCGTATACATCAAAAATACCTTCCTTCTTCTTTATCCCTCTAGTAGCAAATCACAAAGCAGAATGGTCTTATAGTTTACAGCCTTAATTCTTCTTCTTGCGGCCAAAGAAACCTCTCTTCTTCTGAGCTTTGCTGTTGGCAGGGTTGTAAGTCTTGAACTCAGCGTTGGGATCGCTCAAAGGCACGCCTTCTCCATCAGCACCTTGATAGCCCATTACGCTAGCTGGCGCAGTATACGGGTTAGCTTGGAACGAGGGAAAATTAGGTCTCGGCGTCCAGCCATAGCGCACTGTTTCCATTTCCTCACGTAGTCGCTCGTCACCAGTGCACAAGTACTCAAAAGCACGAATAGTGTCCAGTGGGCGCTCGTCGCGAGGCCTGGTTGGGTTTGATCTATCAGGAGCAGAAATCACGTTGCCAAAGACGTCACGGATTTGCGTATCAGGGCTGGAGGTTTGGCCATTGGAGTTAGTAGCAGTGACGGCTTGGTTAGGATTGGTATTGGCACTCATCTGGAAGGGTTCTTCGTCACGAATAGCAGTCAAGACTGGATCATGAATGTCGTAGGAGTGTGTTTTAGAGTGCTTGACTGGACCAGAGGCTCCATCTAAACGGCCAACTGTGATGGGATCATCATTGTTTTTACTTCTTCTAAACATGCCCATTGTGAATTAACGAATGTATGAATGAATGAGTGAATTTAAATGCAAAGCAGTGAAATAAAATGAAAGCAAAACCAACAAAAAGTTTAGGAAAAAACGAGAGAGGCTGTAAAAATCTAAATGAGTGTGAGAAAACAAATAAAAATCTTTAAGGAATAAAAATTTAGAAAGTGAAAAAAAAAAAAAAAAAAAAAAATGACTGAAGGTGGCTTTAAACTTTTTTATAATTTTTTTTTATCACCGAATCAAAAAATTCCAAACGACTCGTAAACTTTGTCGCAGGACAGAAAAAAATCTTAAAAATGCCTTGAAACAGCCTTACAAAACTAACCTGGAACTAGTAACTTGTTTGATAATAGGCTTGTTGGCGAGCTTAAAGGCATTTGCTGAATGCTATTCAAGTATTTATCTATGCATACTCAGTATTTTTGTAACATTCTAAGTTGGTAACTGGCCGGTTATAGCTTGAAGGGTGGGTCCTGCCTCGTTCCACCTGCGGTTCACCTCATACTGGATCTAAGATATCCGGCTCGGGTCGGCTCAACATAGCTGTTACAACATGTGATATGACAATTTTTAGAAACGTGTTATTCATGTGACTACTTTTCTTACGTCATGTTACCTTCATGTGACTCTCAGCCGTACACAGTTGCTTCAATATTGGTGGGTCTTTCTGAAGTCCCCGAATGATACCTGGAGTTCATTTTACAACCTAGAACCTTTTTACCAATTAGCTTTACTTTCGCTTTTACATTTCTAATTTTCACACTTATTTATAGGCATTGAGATGTTTCGACGTGATCATCATAGCACTGATCCACAGTTTGCCATGATTGAAAAGCCTTTGAATTCAAACGAAGCTCTTCAAGAACATGTAAACACAGCTATTTCAACTTCTCCACTCAACAATACGTTCAGCCACGAAATACATAAAGAGCTTGTCAACCGAGACCCAACCCAAGAGTCGCCACTGTCTTCTTCACCTTCTTCTGTTTCTTCTCATTCTAACACCCTTGGCGGTAAGCTTCGCGAAAAAATCACAAAAAACATTCGACCTCCGTCCTATTTAAATGCCTTGACATCTTTGACTACACATGGACTAACAGGGTCAATGGGGCCAACATCGGGCTCATTGCCAGCAGGATCCTCAGCAACATCTAGTCCCATCACTATCTCCGGTCCCTTTTTACAACCACCTAGAACTGCGTCGCCATCCCCAGCACCATCTCCTAGACTCGGAATATCTCCTAAACTTGGTTCATATCCCAAAATGGGATCTCCAACAAACAGTATTAGCGGGCCAATGACTCCAGCGTCTGTATCTACGTCTTCATCATTACCACTGTCAAATCCCGCTTCTCCGAGGCTCTTAAATGGTGCTAGATTTGGATGCAGTAACCCCAGCTATAGCTCCAATTCAAGAACTGAATCCGAATCACCCAAACATATTCCTAGTAAAGAACTTTTAGAAGTATTAGCGGCTGTAGATCCAACTAACGAACGACTGAATGGTATGTTGGCTGGTACTTATCGTAATTTGCTAAATTTCGTTTATGCCGTTATTCTTAGTTAACTGGTCAGGTTTAAGCCACTTGCTGGCCTAACATCAGCCTCTTAATTCGATGTGTGCCTACAAAAAAAAAAAAGAAAAAGCAAACGATACTAACATATCCTGTTTATTTTTAAAACTGCATTTTCTCCTTTCCCTTTTTTTTTTTTTAGACTCACAACAATCTTTACCAGACAAATTAGACCCTCGCAAAACACAATTGGCTTCAAGCATCATGTCTGTATTCCCATCATCTCCGTCTAAGCCATCTCCGAGCAGAGATTCAATTGTAAGAGAAAGTAACACACAAACACAGGCAATGCCTCTCACACCGGCACCGCTATCGGCATTAGCCAATATGCCACCACCACCTCAGCATCCTCATGCACGCCAGTATCATCAGAATGCTCAATTTGACACTTCACCCAATTCTATAGCTCCACCTGCTGCTCAGCCTATTCGCCAGCCTGTTGTCGAACCCGAGGTAGAGCCTGTTTCAGAGCCAATACTTCGTGAACCAACTCCGGCAGATGACTACCCGGACTCAGATGCTGATTCCTTTACTATTGGCGATGAGCAGCGCCTTTCTGTGATTTCTATGGATACCAGTGCCTTGGCCACTCAATATAATCTACAGTCATCTCCAGGTGCACACCCTGTTGCTGGCCTTTTTGCCGTCCAAAGTCCTCAGGATTACCACTACAACACATCTCCAAGCAACAATATTGCTCCTAATAGCTATACCATCTCAAACACTCAATCGGTTCCAGGTCGTCATACTACACCTGACCCTCACATTAACCATCTCACAGTCTCTGGATACCGAGCTGTTAGTGGTGCATCAATGGCCTCTACGGCTAGTGAATGGAGTACTGTCAGTACTGTCAGTAATATTAGTGGTGCTAGTCAGTATTCTGAGCCTTCAAGAGCACCTCCTTTGCCACCACGCTCTATCAATGCAGGACTATTATCAACAGATGTCCATCCTCAGTTGCGTGTTGACACATCACGGTTGAGCAGTCCAAACTATAATGCCAATACGGCTAGTACTGCTAATTTTGCTGGAACCACAGGGTCTAGTGAAGAAACTGGATTGAACCAAAGATCACTTGAAAGCGCTGGCTCTCAACCGCTTTCCAGTGTCTCTTCAGAATTCCCGCCCAGCTCTGCTACAAGCCTTTCCGTAGCAAAACGCCGACCAGGAAGACTGAGCTCTCAAGAAGAGCAGGCTATAAATGACATTGAGCAAAAGCTGAAACCAATGTCATTACGAAAAGTTTCAGATATTGATACTGCTCATGATGAACATGATGATGATGATAAAAACGTTAACTTTAGTAGAGATAAAGAACCTGCAGTGTTACAGCCAATGTTTGAACAAAAACATGTTGAATATGATCACTTTCAGAACAACCCTTTGGCTTCTAAACCAACTGATTTCAACAACGCTTCACTAAATCCCTTTGCTTCAAATAACGCTTCAACAAACCTACCTGAAAACGCTACAAATCAAAAGAGTTTAGAAGAAGAACGTGCTAAGCCTAGAAATGCATTAACGACTACTTTTCAGCCCCCCTCTTTTGACTCTAGTTCGATTGTCCAACTAAACCAAGAGAATGCAATTCCACAAAGCAACTCTCCTTATTCATATAGTAACTCAATGTCTTCGTCTCGCGTCGGCATTAGCAATACACGTCCTGTATCATTACAACCGCGTTTTCCAGACACATTTGCAACAGCTGATGATACTCATCCATATGGAATTTATGGTCAAGAAGGCGGGTTTCATCGATCTGGTGAGTTGTTGATTCCACAAGGGTCGAGTACTACCATAAATGATAACTCGAATGAATTATTGTACCAACTGGAGAGAGAATACGAGGCCCAACAAGACAAATACAAGCATATGCATATGCAGCGGCAACAACAACAACAACAACAGCAAAGCTTGTCAGTTTATGAACAAGATGACAAAAATGTATCTCAACAGTCTTTTCCCAAAACTTTTGAGGAATATGATCAATTGAAACAAGAGCAAGATGCTTTATTAGCAGAAAGAAAAAAAGCAGCTGCTCAAGGTAACAAAAATATATTCAAAAAAATGTTCAAAAAGCATGACGCACAGGGGAAGGAAGGTGAAGCGGATCAAGTGGGATTTGCAGCAGGTGCTGATTTTTCGTCTACGGCGCATTTGCAACCAATGTCGCACTCTTTACAACCGCCTTCCTCGCCCGGAAAACAAGGCAGAGGGTTATTTGGCCATAAAAAGCAAGGCTCTAATGTTTCCAACATTTCCAACGTTTCTAGCTTATTCAACTCTTCATCTTCAAGCCACCCTGCCCAACCCAATCAACCTGCTCCACCTGCCCCCTCAGATTCAACTACCTCATCAGCTCCATCAGCTCCTGTATTAATGGAACCTTCCGAATCACAAAAACAGGCATGGGAATTTGAGGCCGAAAAATTGGTACTTCATTTGCCTGACGTTGCTAGCCCTCAGACTTCAACAAAAGACATCAAACGACTTTCAGACATGTTTGGAAACTCCAGGCCACAGAGTGCAAACTATTCTGGTTCTGCTGACCACAATGGCCAATTTCTGGATCCTGGATCAACGCCTGGGTCACGCTCTCTTTCAGTTGAGGCAAGCCTTGGATCACCAAATTCTGGACCAGGAAATAGTGCATCAACAAAAAGACACTCAAGGCTTGCAGCATTTTTTGGAGCATCCGGGAATAAAGGCAGGTTTCGAAGCAGCAGCAATGCGTCTGTGTTGTCTAATCCTGGCTCTGTCCATGGAGCAGAAGCTGAAGGAAGCGAAAAACTCGAAGAAAGCTCATTACTGACAGTTCCTGGAAGTCAGCCCCCATCATTATCATCCGTAACCCCATCTTTCTCTCCAGCTTCGCCATCCTCACCAGCTTCTGGAAATTTGTCAAGTTCTTCTCATGTGCTGAAATCACCACTTGTGGCAGATACAAACCACAGCGGCAACGATAGTGACAGCAGCTATTCGCCTGCTGCTACTGCTCAGCGAATTGCCCAACAAACATATTCAAAGGAAACTTCTGATAAATTACAAAAGGCAATTGATTTGCACGAAGGTGGTGAACTCACTGCAGCATCGCTTCTTTTTAAAGAACTGGCTGATCCTGAAGGCGCTAATCATCCTTTGGCACAAGTTCTTTATGGACTAGCACTACGACATGGCTGGGGTGTAAAGGTGGATGAAGGTACTGCTTTCCAGTATTTAAGATTGGCAGGTAAGAATTCTGCTATGTTGCATAAGATTATTGATCAATCGTCTTCATCTTCAAAACCGTCAACACCCGCCTCGTCTGCAACTGCTACATCAACGCCTGGAATTGCACGTGATGAATTAATGTTGGCAACATATGAACTTGGCAACTGTTTCCGTAACGGTTGGGGTTGTGACAAAGACCCTGCCGCCGCATTGTCGTACTATGAGGTTGCTGCACAGATGGGTGACACAGATGCCATGATGGAAACCGGTTGGTGTTATTTGAATGGATTCGGAACTAAAGGAAAGAAAAAAGACAAGTTTAAAGCTGCACAGTATTACAGAATGGCACAAAACAAAGGCAGACATGAGGTTGGAAATTCGTGGATCTGGAAGGAAAAGTATGATCCAAAGTAATTGATGATTTATTCTTTTTAATTTTTTTATTTTTGTAGCCATTTTACACTCATAACCTTCTGCTAAATATATATGAAAAATAACAAATGTATGTGTATTTCACAAAATTTAAACTAGCTTGTTTCGAGGAACCAAGGTCACTCTCTTATCATGTGATTACAAACTGATAAGTAAACTACAGCCGTGCATTCCCACCTTAATTTTGCCTTGTCGAAAAAACCCAAAAATGCAGCACCACCAAAAACCTTTTTTCCCACCATTCTCTCTCCAACTTAATTCACCACTCATTAATACATATACACTCCTTTCACAGGCTTTTCTTTCTTTTCTTCTTCTTCTTTTTTTTACATTCCAGTTGAAAAGATAAGAGTTTTGGATATTACTCTGACATGCAACTTAAAAGTCAGAACCCAAAACACGCACCTGTGCAGTCGCCGACTGCGACAGGCCCAGCAACTGCAGGGTCTGGCTTAGATATTGGAATCAAAGACCCTGTATCTTCGTCCTCATCTTCAGCATCTTGTTCTCCAGCACCTGCTTCGACAGCAGCTCCAGTAGTTTCTAGAGAAGTAGTAACTGCTGACACGACAATAGTAAATCCATCGAGGTCAGGCCGAGGGCCTACACCTCAATCTTCTTTTTCACGACTCATTAAATCCTCTCTTTCAAAGGCTCGAAGCAGATCATCCTCTCCTTCAGTACTGAATCGCCGGTCCTTACACTCGTCATCTTCAACTGATTTAGATGAACCTTCATTGAAGTCTCTACTTGGTTCTGCAGCTTCCTCTCCCAAATCGTATTCACTCTCGCCAGGCTCTCATGAAAGTCTTAAAAGCCATAAACAGCAAGGTTTAGGAGGATCTAGTCAAAATAGCAATAATAATAACAGCAACAGTCATCATCTTCATTCCAGCATATTCGGCGCAATTAGAGGAATTCCTTCATCCTCAACGACATCTTTAAAATCTATTGCTTCTTCAATATCCTCCGGTAGCCATAAACATCGATCCACTCGATCTGCAGCAAATTTAGATGCTTCGGAAACTTCTACCATAGGCTCAGCAATGGCTGCTGCAGCTTCTTCATCGTCATCTGCATCTTCCTCCAGCTCATCAATATCGACGACTCGCCGAAATCCAATTTCTTCTGGTCCATTGCCAATTGCCAATAAACAAAGTCAACAAGGTCAAAGCTCAGCCACAAACCAACAAGATTCACGACATGCCTATTCAAAAATGGCTCAGTCACCACCAAACTATCCTGTATCATCGCGACTTGCTAATCAACTCAAAAGCCCTTCTCCAGTGGCATCAGCAGCGTCTCGCCAGTCACCCATGAAACAAGACCTGAGCCATTCGAACTTGACTCACAGCAGACATTCTTCTTTAAACTCCTCTCAACACAAGTCTTACACAACCTCTTCTTCTCTTAGGTCACCGCCTTTGACAGCCATATCTGATTCTAATCAAAGCCAGAATCATAATTCCCAGCACACTTCTCTTCAGCCACCTATTTCCATCGAATCTTTATCTTCTCATAACCAAAAGAATTACCAGCCCAGTCAGTCACATCCATTTTTTCCAGGTTCAACTCCTCCCAGCTCTACTACTTTTTCTGTTAATTCGATTCCATCTAGCCCAAATTCTGCAGCGTCTTCATCTGCATCTTCATTCACCAATTCTGCAGCTGCAGCCGCTGCGGCTGTCAAGGAGACAAATAAAGTTGTTATCTCAAGTGACCCAGTTTCAGGAAAAAAGTTCTTAAACAAGTACGAGATTGTAAAGGAACTTGGGCGCGGTCAGCACGGTAAAGTTAAATTAGCAATAGACAGTGAAACAGAAGAGCAAGTTGTAAGTATCCTTTGCTTTACCTTTTTTTCTTAGTATCTTATCTGCCTTTTATTTTTCAGAAATGATTTTCATCTAAGCACTTATTTATCGCCTTTGTCATTTGCTATGTTTGTTTCCTAACCCTTTTCAATCTTTCTATTTTTTTAGGCAATTAAAATCGTAGATCGACATAACAAACCTCGATTGGGCAGATCCACAGCAGCCCAGTTTAATGAAGATAAGATTCGCCAAGAAATTGCTATTATGAAAAAATGTCATCACCCCAATGTTGTCAAGCTCATTGAGGTACTTGACGACTCGTCACGAAAAATCTACTTGGTTTTAGAATACCTCGAAAAGGGCGAAATTAGCTGGCAAGACAATGATGGCAACCCAGTACTTACTATTGACGAAACACGCGACATTGCTCGAGATATTATATCAGGATTAGAGTATCTTCATTTCCAAGGTATTGTACACCGCGACATTAAGCCAGCTAATTTGTTACGAGATAAAAATGGAACAGTTAAAATTTCTGATTTCGGTGTTTCTTACGCCAGTAATCTTGGAAACGGTGGAACTGGGGATAAAACAAATGATGAATTGGAACTTGCGAAAACGGCAGGTACACCAGCATTTTTTGCGCCAGAATTGTGTGCTACCACTGCACCGAACGGAGGACCACGACCGCCCATCACGAACAAGATTGATATCTGGGCTGTTGGTGTCACGTTGTTTTGTTTAGTGTTTGGTAAACTACCTTTTAGTGCCGAAAACGAATTTGAGTTGTTTGATGTCATTGCAACGGAACCTCTAGTTTTCCCAGATGAAGTTGCAGAGTTTCCAGTCGCAAGAAAGAAGAAAGGGTTTCATTCGATTTTTTATAATTTCAACGATGATTATGTTGAAGAGCCGTTAGACGGAACTATCACGGAAAAAACTTTGAAAGATACCAATACGGCCACTGATAACTCTAATTCAAAAGAAGAACGTGCAAGTGAAAAGCCTGTCCCAGTTCCTAATCCTGAATTGGATTCTGTTAAAGACTTGCTTCGAAAACTTTTAGACAAGGATCCTGTGACTCGTATCGACATTGATGGCATCAAACATCATCCATGGATGATGGAAGGCATGGATAATACCAGTCTTCAAAACTTTTTGACTGCTACAGCTGATGATCAGCGAATTGTCGTAACAAAAGAGGAAATTCAAAAGGCTGTTATGGGCTTAGGTACACGTATCAAACGTGGGCTGTCAAGATTGGGTACTTCTGCACTCAATTTCGCTACTGGATTCCGTCGCAAAAACTCATCATCGTCTCGTTCTGCTAATCCATCATCATCTAGATCTCAGTCTCGCGACGAGTATAATGACCGTAATAATTATTACCGTGGAAAAGGACTATTGGGAATACCTGATGATGCTGGGGGAGATATGGGTTCACCTAGAGCACGTCAGAAAATGTCACGAGCAGAAACAGCGAGAAGGAACAAGAAATATTTTGACCAGGCAGTGTTTAGTTCTAACAGTGGAGTAGATTCTGATGTTTCAAGTGTGTCAGTATCACGTATTCCGTCGTTCAAGTCACATTCACGGAATCAATCACACTCTGTCAATGATGCTTTGCAAAATATGAGCGATAGTCCGCATGGAGTATCCAATCAATCTCCAAACGCACACGAAGGTTCGTTACTCGGAAATAACCATGCTATCATGGCCAATCGAAGCGCCAACTCTAGTTTCTCATCTCTAAGCTCGATTTCCTCATTTAGATCATCGAGTCCTCAAGTTGCGTGGCACTCTGCCACTCGCGACAACATTGCTTCTGGTTTGGCACGAAGTATTGCTCAAAACCGAGAAGCGTCTTTTTCGTATGGGTCTGGCTCAGGCCCAAGTCCGGGTTCATCAATGATATCTGGTAGCCAAGGAAAAGGAGGCTACATGTCTTCGTTTCCTGGTCGTCATAGTTCCTACAGCGGACCCAGTGGACCTAGTGGAACTGCCAACATGCAACAGTTTAATGTTGAAATGCGGCGACCAAGCAGTAGCAGCCAGTATCCAGGCAACTGTCCAGATACCCCTATGGCTCCAGAGATCATGGTGGGCGGTAACATTTATCCCAATGAAAGATTGCGAAATTCCATTACTAGTGATACCAGCTCTATAGGAGGCGGCAATCTTCTTTCCAGGCCGAGATTTAATTCAGACACATCATCATTATCTGACCTTAGGCAACAAACAAACGGGGCGTCATTGTTGCGAAGTATTCATGGTCAAAATAGTGGTTATGATATCAATGGCAGCAGACCAAACAGCAGCGGTAGCAGTAATGGCAGCAACAACAACCGAGCTGATGACCTAGCTGATTCTGCGTATCAATTTGGACAACCCGGAAACTCTAGCACACTGTCTATTAATGATGGCACTATTGATGAAAGGGATTTAGCGGATGCTCCTAAACAAGGGTCTAACTTATTCAATGCCAACTACAGGCCAACTGTTGTCCAAAGATTATCTTCAGATAGCACAATACCCGGTTCCAAAATTAATGATGGCCATGGACCCCATGAATTGGAAGATCCAAATGCAACGTCAGAATTGAACAACGCATCTATAGCCAGTCCAAACACCCCACGTGGAGGATCTAATCAACAAGGCTCAAACACCGATCGTAACGACACTCCTTGTCCCTCTCATACCACTCAGTCGCTCGACCCTTTTACTAAAGACGTGGATCCGTTAGGTTCCCCTTGTTCTGTTTTGACTACTGCACCTGAAAATACACACAACGCAACTTTCGCTGACAGCGCTACTTGTGAACCTAACTCTTCAAATCTTCATCAAACAGTTTCACATGAATCTTCTACAGGTGATATGGCTGCTCATACGGGCTTGGACAATGGCAGAAGGTCATCTCATCTTCAATCAATTGGTTTAGAGCGAGACTTGACGCACAGCCACGTTGGCAGTCAAGAAAATGGAGCCACAAACACCACAACCAATTCCATTCCGCTTGTTGAACATGATTGTGACAATTTGTCTCTGTCCTCATCTGATGAAGATGGAGGCGAACTAACTTTGGTTGTAGGACGTAAAAGACAAGATTCTGAAACCCCTGCTTTCCTTACTTCTGCTTCTCAAACATCAGGGGTCTCAAATACAAACGCTACATGTAACTCGAGTGAAGGATCTACACTGAACACAAGAAGCAGGCCTGCTTCTAATGCTACAGCAGCAAGTAGTACTACTGCGGTTACTACAACAACTACTAACTCTAACGCCAGTTCGGCTATAAGCTCGGCAATCAACAGCTCTATTTCAAGCCCTAATTCTACGGTAGTAAATACTGACAAAGTCTTCAATCAAAGACACGTATCAGTCCCCTTAGCAAAGCAAGGATCCACTGCTGCAACTTCAAATGATGAACACAAGTCTGCACCCACTGCTTTGCAAAAAGTTTCTCAAACTACATCACCCCGTGCTGATGACCATTCTGTCACAAATGACACTACGAACCAAAGTAAGAAGAGCAATGTGGACAATGATAATGATGAATATGGATGTGAAATTGAATCAGTTCCTTTGCCCGCCACTATTTCCATTGAGATGCAGTCAATGGCCATTTCTCCAGAGCTCGCCACTACCAACAGCAATTATAGCTCTTACTTTCCTTCTCATTCAAAAACTGACACACGCTATGCCTCTGGTAGTAAACCAGCTATGCATCATGGCGCTTCGGACGACATGGAGCATATTGTTAACCATCATACTGTCCGAAGACCTCCAATTGATGTTGTGTATAGCCAGGGTGTGCCAAATCCATATGCATATCTTACACAACGACATCAGTCAGCGCGAGACACTACAGCATCTGTTCCAAGTTCTCCTCAAAAGAATTCACAAACCTCTTCCCCACAGCCTACTTCCTCTGGGTTGTATGCTAGTTCAAGAATAGATCACCACCCACACTCATCAGCTTTTTCACCTTTACACAAACCCAATTCTGTCAGCTCTTCTGATGGAACAGGGTCTTTGACGTATTCTCCTGTGAGATCATCGCCCTTGTCTATGAGAAATTCAGGTCCAGATTATGATGCCACTTCTATTAAGTCTAATATATCCAACACATCAAACATGTCTACTGTTTCACATGTAACCAACAGATCCGACCGATCCGACCGATCCATCAGCTCTTCGATATCTAATCGCGGTCACATTCGAAGCCGCAGTGTTGCAGTTGGCGAAGTTCAATACCACCGAAAGGTTACAGGGTTTATTCAAGATGATGACGAGGATGATTATAAACGAGTCAATGTTTTGTTCAATAACAAACCCAAACGATCAGTACCTAGCCAATCTAATACTGCTATTTCCAGTCCAACTTCCAATTCTCATGCTAATGCTAATACCACTTCTGCTGCTAAACAAGCACTTGGATACGGATCAAAGTTCAACAACTCTATGTATTCGAGTCGTTATGATCACTCTGATGACAACGATGACCAGTTCAACAACAGTGATAGCAGCAGCGACGAAGATGAAGGTCTTATGATTGGAGCACGGTCTCGAGCAGCCAGCGGTTCCAACAGTGCTGCACAAAGTGTTGGTTCTCGTTCTCGCGCACCTAGCGGATCTAACAGTGTTACCCATAGCCGTGGATCATCCCAAGCTGGATTTACTGGGATTTCAATGTCAAGAGAAGGCTCAAATATAGGAGGGTCTGCTGGTTTGAACAGTGGTAGTATCAAGAGTGGTCTAGTGACACCACAAAATGGACTTCGAAGCCATGCTACGTCTTTGAGCCGTACAAGCATGTTCTCACCTGGATCTGGTCCTGGGTCTGCTGCTGTGTCTCGAACTGTTTCAAATCAGTTGTCCAGCCCTCAGAACTGCCGGTCACCCCAGCTTAGCGGTTTGGGATGTGAAGAAGAGGAAGAAGGAGAGGACAGTAGTGATGACGATAGCGATGGCAGTGATGGACTATTTAGTGGATCGCAGCGACGCAAGAAGGAAGCTGAAGCCAACGCAAAGTCAAATCAATAAATATCCCTTTTTTTGTTTAACTTTCGTCAACGAAAAATAATAATAATAGTAATAGTAATAACAATAATTCCAGTAATAATACCAGCAATAATAACAATAGTAATAACAATCATAACCATAATAATACCACCTCTTAAGCAAGATAAATATTTCAATCATTTTAGAGCCACTATTTCTTTTCTTTATTAATAATTTGAAAAAGAAGAAGAAAAAAAAAGCCGACAACTGGCACTGTTTTTACAAACAATATATACTACATCATCTTTTTTTTGATTTTTATTTTAATTGTTCATGTACATGTTATGTTACGTTTTTTATATATATATAGTTTAGCATCTTTTTTTTTAATACTTGATTTACTAATAGTTTTTAGTTTTTTATTTGGTGTAACCGATTTTTAAATTGTAAGCTGGAAAAATAGCTTTTTTTTTTTCACTAAAACCGTAGAGAACGGCCACTGACAATTTTTTTTTTCTTTTTTTTTTATCATACTTTTGTGTAAAAATTCTT
Source organism: Magnusiomyces tetraspermus (assembly GCA_030578715.1). NCBI lineage: Eukaryota > Fungi > Ascomycota > Dipodascomycetes > Dipodascales > Dipodascaceae > Magnusiomyces > Magnusiomyces tetraspermus. The sequence continues at coordinate 37,304 of JAKTYL010000085.1, forward strand.
GTAAATTTTTCTTTAATGAAAACTACACTAGTTTTTAAACTTCAGGTTTCGAAAGATTAGACAAATTGACTTTTTTCTGGGGCTAAAAGTATCAAGAGTTGAACAAGAGTTAGTGAAAGAAAAGACAAAAAAAAAAAAAAAAAAAAGTAGCCCCCTTCGGAGGTGAAATAAGAGAGGGCTTTATATGAGGGAGCTGGGATACGATTTGGGGCTAAAGGCAATTGGGGGGGTAGTCAAAATGAAAGGGAGCTAAATCTGGTATGGGGCCAGAAAGTTCTTGGGGGCTACAAAAACTGGGGGCCAAAAAAAAAAGTTTATGGAGCTAGCGATAAGCGGGACTATTAAAACAAAGGGTGATTATCAAGAAAGAAAACTAAGAGACATGGTGTGTTTAAAAAATTTACTGTTTAAGATTATGAGTATGGTCGATTGACTTTGGTGATCAGTCTGTGCGGAGATGCTGTCGAGGCTACAGCTGCCAGTATTTATGAATAAGCAAAAGGTAAACAGATGACTGAAGTAGCTCAGTGGACTCATGAATCATCTAGAAATATTTTTGAACACTACTGAACAATATAACTCACACAATTGTAAACGTTAGCGACTAAAGACCCAAAATTACATTTGCTAATACTGCAACTATCCGTTCTGAATCTTTTTTTATTTTTTCTTATGATAGTCATTTGTTATTATTATTTATTGTATTTCATGTTTCAACCAAAAATTGTTTTCCCCATTATCGAATTCTGAATTAGCTTATTCCTCTTCTTCCTTATCAGAAGCACCTTCAGTAAACTCAACCTCCTTTTCATTTTCCTCATCATCATCTTCTCCTTCTTTATTATTTTCACTCTTATGCTTTTCCTTCTCTTCTGCGACATGGTTTTCCATATCCACCTTAAGTTCATGGCAAATCTCAAAACACTCCGACAACAATGCGTTCAACATGCCTTGGCCCTCAGGAACACTATCTCCAACCATAAACTTGCCGTCCACGCGAAGATTGTCAATCGAAGCAAGCTTCATTTGGTATGGATAGAGTTCACGGATCGATGAAAGTCCGCCATTTCGTTGGACTTCCAAAAGACACCTTCTTACAGTCGAGAGCTGGTTATGAATGGGTATAAGGGCCTCAGAAACGGGCTGCGATGATTTTAACAGATTGTAAAGAATGGCATAACAGCGGCGCAGTAAATACAAAATGATGGCAGATGCTTTAGGACCAGCCTTGACAAACTCAGAGCCTTGGCGCTCTGCGTCAATTGCGTCGAGTCGTTTTTGATAAGTGTACAAGTCAGTTTCACGGAGCGTCCAACGGTGCGTGATAAGCAAGTTTTCTAGTCTTGATTTCAAGGTAATCAGTTCGTCGTAGAGATGTTCAACTTGTTTAGGAATATTGCTTTTGGTACTGCTGGCACTGAAATCGCGAATAAGGTTATGGCACTCGTCTAGTAGGCCGTCCAATGCACCTTGAGCCTTTTCAGACGCAGGTGCACCGGTTTGGGTAGTAAAATGGCCGCTGCCATCACGCTCGTTTTCAATTTGTTGAAGCGTTTTTTCCAACGGTTGCAGTTTGGCTGGGTTGAACCGGGGTTTGGATCCAATGGCTAAAATGTCACGGCGTAAAGTAACAAGTTTGGAAAAGGTGTCACCAAGTCCACCCTCAAATAGCGCATTCATGGGCTCTTCAACTTCTTTGAGAGCTTGGAAACAAACGTTGAGCTTTTGTTTGATGAGTTGGATAACTTCAGGAGACTCGGAGCTCGAGTCGTCTTCAATAATCTGCTTGATCTCTTCTAATCGCGTACGAATGGGAGCAGTGTCTTTGTCGGAGTATACTTGAGACTCATGAAGATGTTCCAAAAGACTTTGAACAGTGCTTAAGGAAGAATATGTAGCAGGAGCAGATCGGTTTAAGCCAACAGTCAGATATACCAAAGACACAAGACGGAAAACGTCGTCGAGAATCACATCAACTGAAGAAAAGAATTGTTAATAACTGAAGGAAAAAAATATGATATGGAAGTATACTAACCTTTATTTTGCTCATCTTTCAAACTAGGATCAAGTCGAATGGTATTCAGTTCTCTGACCTGTTGAATAAGACGCTCAGAGATGGGAGCAATGTCGCTAGATTTCAAGTATCTAAAAATTGTTAGTTTTATTCATGAATGTATTGGGTATGTCTGATTGTGGCATATAATTATAGTCAAAGAATCATGTGCTCTGGGGGTATACGATAGTAATTTTTTAGGTAATTTTTAAAGTTTTTGAATTTTCTTTATTTTATTTTTTTTTAGAAAAAGTCGCTTTTTACAAAAAGGACGACAATTTAAGATCAGCAACCAAGATAAAAGCTTCACAAGGTCTTGACAATTGGGTATTTGATAATGAACAATCAATGCAAAGATAATGATAAGAAACAAAGATAGGAAAAAACCAAAATACAAAAAATCTACATACGTTTCTCTGTTCTGTTTGAGAGTTTTGAGATCAGTTCTGATTTTTACCAAAGCATTATAAATGCCCTGCTCGTTTTTGGGAAGAACGTTGTTAGGCATTGAAAAAAATTGAAAAAAAATGTAAAAAAGAGCTAGGTGGAATCGGTATCAGTGAAATAAAGAATTATCAAGTCGTAACAGTTTCCAAAAATCTCAAACGATCCAAAATGTAAATGAAATAAATAAAAAAAAAAAAAATCTCAAGAATATCCAAAAATTAAAAATTATTTATAAAGAAACTATACGTCAAAGAATATTTTTTTTTCTGCAAAGAAGAGGAAAAGAGGCCAAAAAAATAATGTACGACCACGAGAGAAAGAGAGAGAAAGAAAATAAATATATGTGCATGACACTTTGTGCAACACTTGTTTGAGACAATGAAGGCGCGGCTGTAGTGGCAAACATTGATTTAAGTGGGGTTAGATTAGTGATGATTAGTTGTTTATTAGTGATTATTATGTAATATATGTTGGTTGAAGTAAGAGAAACAAAACATTGCTAACCTCAAACAGCTTATCCAAAACAGTTTTTTTTAACTCAATTGATTGACAGCAATCAAGCAGGTGCCATAATCACTATAAATACTACTTTAGTATATGGCATGAGATGCCTCGCAGTCTTGTACACAGTAGGCTTTTCGGTGTACCATTACACGTGACAGAGATATAAATATAACGTAGTACAAAAAATGTAATGTCACTTGTTTAAGCCTCATAAGCCCCTTAAAAAAGAAGACTCATATGGATCTATCTCACGAAAGAAGGTCACAAAGGCCTGTCAATCAATAAAAACCAGTCTGGTTTTAACAGAAAATGAATCCAAAAGAAATGAAAAGCGTTGTGTTTAATTCATATCAGAAATAAAAATACGGTTCTAGTTGTTCTTATTACATAGGCTACTTAGGTATTCCAATTCTTCGATGAGCAGTCAATTAAAAAAGTAGATATATTATCGTGTTTCATGAGATGACATGACACTTTTAGTAGTTGTTTCAAACACCTCCTTTTCGAAAATTTCCCACAGCTCACACACATTCTTTTTTTTTTTACTCAAAAGCAGTTTCATAGCCTTTTTTTTTTTTTTTGTGATCATCATATTATGTATACATATATATATTCGTATCTGTGCGACTAAGAAAAAACTAAACGAATTTCTCAAAACTTGTTTGAAATCCAACTTTGTTTTGAAAATTATTTATTTAAGATTTGATTTTACTTTTTGAATTTATCGGTAACGAAAATCACTCTGAGTTTAAATATTTGAACAAAGTCTTTAGATTACTTCAACTACTTGAATCCTCAAATACTTATAACTGCATATTACCCTTTATCAGTTCACAAACCAACTTGTGCGTTTGCTTTTTGAAGACCATTTTTCAACTCTCTCCTTCTTCTTGTTTTGAGAATAAGAAAAAAAAAAAATGCTCACATTAATACCACAGCCTTCTTCTTCTTCAGCCTCATCATCACATAACAAACAGTCTACTTCCATGGCACGACCTACTTCAGTAAAAAGGCTACTGGCCTCAGCTATGCTTGTAGCATCTCTCACATCACCAAACTTCGTTTCGGCCTTTGGCTATTCCTACGCCGGCTGCTTCTCATCACTCAGCGGGTACACGCAAAAAGACACCAAAATTTACCAATCCTCTCAAGCTTGCAGTGCCTCGTGCTCAGGCTTTTCGTATTTTGCTTTGACCAACGGAAACGAGTGTTGGTGTGGTAACTCTCCACCTTCTGGAAGCGAAGGAACATGTACTGTTCCATGCGTTGGATGGGCTCAGGAACCCTGTGGAAGTACTTCATCGTTTACTATTTATAAGATAGTATCTAATGATATGGGATCTGGTTCTGTGCAGATAGGAGCTGCTCAACCAGCTGGCTCTGATTCTTCTAGTAGTGGGGGTGCTTCTGCCTCACCTTCACCTTCTTCCTCAAAAAGTAGTAGTGGAGATTCCCAGTCAAAATCTGCATCACCAGACCCTGCCACTCCTTCAAGTGCCTCCAAACCTGCTTCTCAGCCCTCTGAGCAGGCATCTACTCCTTCTTCTGCTCCTCCTTCCACAACTTCACCTGCTTCTCCAGATCCTTCAACTTCTACAGCACCACCATCAACAGTCACTTCACTCGTTAATGGCCAAACAACTGTCTTGGTTACAGTTTCACCCACAGAAACCGAGTCCCATCTTTCTGCCTCTAGCTCTTCTGCTGCTTCTGCCACTTCATCTCCTTCAGCTGGTGAAAACAAGAATGGCCAATCCAAAGGTAATTCTGGAATCTCGAAAGGCGCAATCGCTGGTATAGTGATTGGAGTTGTCGCTTTGATCGTCATAGTTGCATTCACATTACTCTTTTTACGACGAAGGCAGGCCATGAGGGGTGGCAGCAGCTTCAGCAACAAGTATGTTGCTGGCTCAAGTAGCAGCCACACATTCGGGGATCCTTTTGCGACCCGTGGATACGAAGAAGATAAAGTGTCGTTTGGTGGGCCAGCCAATGGTGCTGGAAGAGCTACAGATGATTTTATGGCAGTTGACCAAAGACTTAATCCTGTCATGCTGGGTGAGCGTCGTTTATCGGAAGGCTCCTTGGCTGACGATCGGGATTATAGTCGTAAGATTTTAAGGGTTGCTAATCCTGATAATTGAGTTTTTCAAACAACACAAAAAGGATGAAATAAACAATCAAGCGAATGGACGACAGTGATTGGACTATTTTTTTTTTTTTTTTTATCTTCAATGATAAATAGACTTGGTGGTTATCAGGATTTATGAATAAAAGGAACTGGTGAATACTTGCCACAGAAATAATGCGGGTTTGACTGATTTTCGTTTATTCGTGTCTTTGACAAGAACTAAACGATAGTGATGTTTCAAACAACAATGTTCTGCCTTTTCATTTCGATCAACCTTTTATTTTATTTTTTTTCTCAAACAAATACTGTTAAAGCGCTATTCAAAGGTTTTGGTTCCTTTGACTTGCTTTTCTTTATTGTTTGTACTTTTTATTTTATTTCAGTCGAAACTGCTTATTTTCATTATTTACTTTTTTATCATCACTTTGTTTATTGCTTTCATTAGATTGTTTTTTTCTTTTGTTTTTTAATATATATCTTTTGTTTATTATTATCTTTTATTTATTGCTATTTACTATTGATTTTTGAAACAAGGCGCAGTTAGTCGAACTGTAGAGTCTAAAATTAAGACCCTGCTTAACTCTTATTTTCCTAACCATATTGTCATTTCCCAAATATTAACTCTCTCATTATTTATGGCTGTGTAGATATGGCATAAAACATAAACATGCACAGTAGAGCCACCTAAAAGCCTAGGGTTATACTCTATATACCTCACTGTATATATTCTGCTAATACTGGTATCTTTTTATTTTTGCCCTGTGTGCTAGTGTGTGGTTTTGTTAAAAGAACTTTTCCATAATAAAAATAGCAAGCTTCTGACCGTATTGTTACACATATCCCAAATCCCTTTTTGTTTCTCTACAAATATATACACCTATTGACTTGTTTTTATTTTTAGCAATTCAGCAACCTTTCTCTCAATTCACTTTTCTTCTTATTTAAATACATTCAATTCCTGTCACTTGAACTTTTTCTTGTGCATATTATTATTATTATTCAATTAACACGTTCACATTTATCACTATTAGCCGTTTATAAATGTCAGCCCAAAGCATCGACCAGCACGTCATGTCTTCTTCTAATCAGACAATTCCTATCAACGCCTCAGGCCCTTCAGGTACCACGTCGTCTTCAATTTCAAGCGAACGAATTTCACCTCACGATGCTTCTTTAAAGAACCGTCAAAGACGCCGTTCCTCTTTCTTTTCGCCTTCTCCTGCTCCTCCATCTCCAAGTAAGTTTCAAGAACAACCAATACACTACTTCCACCATTTTCAAACCATTCAATTAGGCTTGTTTCAAATACTAATATATTTTCTATAAACAGATGAAAAAGATATAATTGCTTTCACACACGATGATCGCCACTTTTCCTTGATCCGTAACATGCACATGGCAGACTTTATCACTCTCTTAAACGGCTGTTGCGGTTTCACCGCCATTCTCTCGCTTATTACCTATTCCAGCCTCAGCTACCCAAATGAAGCTCCTCATGCTGCCGCTCTTTCCACCCAATGGTACCTCAAGCGCGCCATGTTTTTGGTTCCTCTCGGTCTCTTTTTTGATTTCATGGATGGCCGTGTTGCACGACTCCGCAAAAAGGCTTCTTTGATGGGCCAGGAACTCGATTCTTTGGCTGATCTTGTATCCTTTGGCGTCGCGCCTGGATCCATCGCTTACACTATTGGACTTTCAACTTTTGCAGATACCGCTATTCTGGTTGTTTTTGTGTTGTGTGGCCTTACTAGATTGGCACGATTCAACGTTACTGTTGCCAACTTGCCAAAAGACGCGAAAACTGGCAAGTCAAAGTACTTTGAAGGCACTCCTATTCCTACTACCTTGTCCTTGGTTGGTATGATGTACTACTTGTTGTTGGCTGGCAAGACTGGATCTGAAGTGCCATTTGGAACTCTGTTGAAGGATTCTATGTTTGAATTCCATCCATTGACTTTGTTGTTTTTGGTTTCTGGATCTGCTATGATTTCTAAATCGTTGCACGTTCCCAAGATTTAAAAAAAAGAATAATAATAAACAGCGATAATGATGATAGATGAGAAGCTGTGATGTTTTGGATTGCCAGCTTGTCATTCCAAGACTAGCTAGTTTTTGTTTTGTATTTAAACTATTTAAATAATGAAATCTATTTTGAACTTATTTTAAACGACATTGATTACTGCGAATTGTATCTTTGAAAAGACATTGTACTCTCGATATCTATTTATTCAATCGAGTATATACATTTACCGATTGAGCAACAGTAACACACGACCCATAGTCATTTATACTCTGCGTACATTTCTTCTTAGTTTGCACTATACCAACTCCCCATTTTAACATGCAGTGCCCACAAATACTCACAAGGCGTTTGAAGAAGTGTAATTTTGATACTATGCAAAATGACAAAATTAAAAACAAAAAATCAACACACACATCTCTTACTATACATGTATTCATAGAATCATCTTTTTTTTTATTTCATTTTCATTCAAACATATTTATTTTTATTTTTATCGTTATCCCTTTACTTTTAAAATGAACGTTTCAGTTTCAACCATCGAGCAACCTCGCCGTAAACCTAACCAGGGCAATATTGCCAACGAAGATGCCACCGTTTTGAACTTGGGCCGTGAATTTGACATCAACCAAATCAACCACGACGGTTCCATTTCGCAGCTTATCACGCTCAACAATTCTGAAACGCGGTTGTTGATCAACGCAGCCTTGAAGCAGCGACGCAAAGAGGAGCTTGGTATAACTGATGACGACGATCTGATGACTGGAGCTGGTAATGGCGATGGAAGTAACGGTGCCAACGGCAGCGGCAACGTAAATGGTTCTGGCAGCGGAGCTAGTGGTGCAAATGGCAATGCAAACGGGAGCGGACGTAATGCTAATAGCAACAACGATGAAGACGAAGATTTCTCAAATTCCAACGAAGTGTTGCGCAAAACTCAAGAGTACTTGTCGGTTTTTGCGCGGTTCAAAAATGAAGAAACCGTGACTGCTGTTGAAAACTTGTTAAAGTCACCAGAAAATGCAAATCTGCACCCATTTGAGATTGCGCAGCTTGGATCGCTTGCGTGTGAAGAAGCAGAAGAAGCCAAAACATTGATTCCAAGTTTGGCGAAAAAGAAGACAGATGACGAGTTACAGCTTTTGTTAGGTCAGGTAAGAAAAGAAACAGGTTTCAAGAATTGTTTTGAGTTGTTTTGGTTTCTTGATTTACTAACATTTTCACCTTTAGTTGAACAAACTTGGTTAAAACAAAAAAAAAAAAAAAAAACAATGTTTGTTGTTTTTTTCATCTTTTTTATTCAAATTTCATCTTTCTTGTACTTACATTAATATCATTTCGTCTTTATAATTATACAAAGAGTGTTTTCCTCCATGGATCCACCACTTTGGCAAGCACGAAAACGGTTGAAAATCTATATTATCTTGTTTCTTTTCAGAATCACAGTAACACCTACCCGACAAGTACGAGTCCTCATCATGCGGGCACCGATAGTACGGCGGATGCTTATACCCGATATCAGAAAAATGATGGATTTGTGACTTGTTCAGCAGCATTGCTACACCTATCGAATGCACTGGTGCGTCTCCCCAACGTTCATAAAAAAATCCGCCTGCTTTGTCCAGATAGTTGAAAAAGTCTGTGTATGCCTGTCCACGAAAAAAGTCAAGATCACCAATCTCAAAATTGCTCCAGAAATGGCATAGGTTGTAATCAGTGGAAGAATTCAAGAGAATATCGCCAGGCCGCAGGTGGCTCTTGTCAGTCAAAAAAGCTCCTGCATTGTCTGGTGCAACGTGTTGTGGATGAGTTTTGAAAAAGGTTTCTGCAGTTGGCCACAGTGTAGGTATTGTATCGTCATACTCTAAAATTGTAATCACAAAACCGTACTTCTTGTCGTTTTCGCGCATAAACTCAAACGGGTCGTATCGTTGGTCACAAAAAAAGCGGGTTCCCGGCTCAACTCGCCAGTAGTACTTGTACTGGTTCATCAGTTCCTGTCTGAAGAAAAATCCAGAATTGAATCTGCACATGTGCCTGTACGATTTCACGCCGCCGTACAACACGTCTCGGGCCTCGTAGTCTTGTAGTGCTTCTTCAAATTTTGTGCTGTTGACGAAATCTGGAAGTGACCAAAACTCGTGTGGAACAAGGCCATACTCGGCTTTTCCAGACGCCAGAGCGCTCGTCAGGGTTTTAAAATCGTCTGTAAATGGTACATCGTTAAGAAATGTCCACGGGTATTTGAAATTTCTGTTGAACCGGTCTTCGATTTCGCGCATAACTTGTAGTGTTTCTTTGAGCTCGCTGTTGCGAACCAGCATATAAAGGGTAGCATTCTCTGAACCTATCTGTGTGCGGTTTTTTTCAACATAATTGATATTTTTTAATGTAAGGAAAGGTTCAACGTGTGAATTGGTAACTTTAGGCTCCAGTATATTGTATTTTTGTGCAATTTTGGAATGTATACTATCAAAAAATTCTTCATGTTTGGGCGGTTTTTGGAATATCTTAGTTATTTTATCAATTCTGATGTCGTTTCCTAAATATATTGCTAAACTTGTGACTATCAAGAAAGTAAAAATTGTAAGTGATGGTACTAATTTCAGTTTGGATATTCTAGGTTTTGATTTTGGTGTTATATAATTTTTGCCATTTTCGTTTTTGGTCAGAGATTTGGAGTATGAGGTATTAACTGTGCTGGTTTCAGGTATTAATGATTGAGGTGATTGCAAGGTACTTATCAGTTGTTCCTTTGTATCAGCATTATCAGTTTGCCCTTCCTTGTCATTATCTATTTGTATTGGTTGTTTGGTATTACGATCTTGGGTATGGTTTTGATTATGAGAATCCAAGTGTTGTTCATTTTCTCCCTTTTCTTTCAACCCAACCTCTTCTGCCCCACCGACCATGCTTTCCTATTGTCGTTTAATTCTAATATCTATCTGTATTTATTTGTTGCCTGAACCAGAGAATATGAAAATGGCCTTTAAGGTAGTTAGGGCTTGTTTATAGTTGTGTTAATATTTCAATTGAAATTGACGTAGTTTTTGGTGAATTAAGAGTGTTAGTTGTGACGTTTCAAGTACAAGAGTTAAGTGGTTAATAGACTTTTTCATAAATCTCATGGAAGTTATCATTCAACAAGATTGAGCCAGTGCTTTGAATAAATAAATATAAAACAGAATATTATGGGCATTTAGTAGATTGGACAACAGTGTCAATATAATTACACTGTGATTTTTCACCAAAGTCCTATAAATAAGCAATCGTGGTAATAATAGCAAAAGTGATAATGTACAGGCAGGGTTTTTCACAGTTTAAAAAATCGCAAATCTTTTTTTTTCTTTTTCTTTTTTTCTTTTTGAATGACCCACAATGAGGCATATAGCCGTACGTCTATACACTAGTATGATAACTTTTTGTTACAGATAGATCAGTAGAATCAAGTTTACTCGATTTCGAATTCACATTTTGCGGTTGGATAGCCATTTGGAGTTCTTTGGGTAGAGTATTTTTTGGAAAAGGATACATGCTTTATGCTATAATCTCTGACAATTTCGGCGGATAAACTCGAAAGCTGTACATTTGTTTTCTTGGGACATAAGCCAAATCCACTCTTCAATAAACAATCATTAACTACTTTACAGATAACCACCAGCCATTGTTAAAAGCATAGCAGTAGGAACAATGCTTTTTTATGAAAGTCTTAAGGGAATGCAAAACTTTTTCATGAAAAGAAAACGTTCAAATTCATTATTTTTTTTCTAATTCAAACTCATTTTTATTTTCAGGTGGAATCAAAGTTTTCATGACAACTAGTCAGATTTTGAAAGTTTCAAAACCAAAAAGAAAAACTGATCATGATTTACTACTATTTATCAGACAATAGCTGTTGTTTCAACATTCTTTCGCGGGCTAACTGGCACTTTCTATTTTTCAATCTTTCATTGATTAAATTGCATGTGATATTTCACTCACGTGGAAAACAGTACTTATTTTGGAATACACACAAGCTTCCCAGTATACATATTTTTTTTAACCCTTTTGACATACACCCAGATTTAATTTTTTTTCATTTTTTTTCCTTAGATCTTAAAACTTTTTTGAGTTTTTTGCTTTCATTTTTCTTTTCACCAAACTGGAAATGTATACTCGTTTGGTGCCTAAATTTCAACAAATACCAATACCAATAACAAATGTTGGTATTTCTAGGGTTTTGACACACTCATCTCCCCGAAACTTTCAAACCCTCCGAACCCTCCAAAATATTTCAAGCTCTCGAAACTTTTCAACATCAGGATTTCACCCCCGATCGAAAAGCCAGATCCCCCATAATGTCACAAAACAAACTAGAGCTGGCATCGAGCTGCCACCAATTCCGGGTCAAAGTTCCAAAACCCGCAAGTTTTTGAAATTCTTTGCTGCCACTGTTGTTATTGGTGCAGTCGCATACAACACCAACGACTCTTTTAAGAGTGTGGTAGATGGCGTTTACTTCACATCCAAACGTATTGGCGTTGTGACAGTTGCCTCTAGCCGCTGTTTCATGATTTACAAATCGTTATTGTCAAAAACATATGATACCAAAGAAGAAGAAGAAAAGGCGTTTTCAGAGGCTCACCTCAAGGCTGCTCTTATCACAAGAAAGGCTTTGGAAGCTAATGCTGGCATTTTTATTAAAATGGGACAACACATTTCGGCCTTGACATACCTATTTCCCTCTGAGTGGACAGAAACTATGATTCCTCTCCAAGATAAGTGTCCGATTTCATCTCTTGATAGCGTCCGTGAAATGATTAAGCATGATTTGGGTAAAAGTTTGGAAGACATTTTCTCTGAGTTTGACCCTGTTCCTCTTGGTGTTGCTTCGCTTGCTCAAGTTCACCGTGCTACTTTAAAAGACACAGGTGAGAATGTTGCTGTCAAAATTCAACACCCAACTCTTGCTCAGTTTGTACCTCTTGATATCCTTATGACCCGTACAGTGTTTGCTATGATTGATTATGCTTTCCCAGAGTATCCCCTTGGTTGGCTAGGTGATGAACTTCAATCTTCTATCTATGTGGAACTTGATTTTGCTAACGAGGCAAAGAATGCTAAGAAAACCTCCGACTATTTCAAAGATTTCTACGATATGACTGCTTTACGGGTTCCTGAAGTTCGTTGGGCATACCCTAGAATCATTGCTATGGAGTACTTGACTGGCGGAAGACCTGACAATATTGAATTCATCAACAAGCATAACATTTCTCGCGCTGACTTGACTAGTTGCTTAGCACATGTGTTCAACAATATGATTTTTACCCCAAATGTTGGACTTCACTGTGACCCTCATGCTGGTAACATTGCAATCCGACCTATCGATAATTCGAACAAGCGTAACTGGTTCTGGTTCTTGCCGTGGTCATCTCAACCACGAAACTTTGAAATTATTCTTTATGATCATGGTCTCTACCGCGAAATTCCTACAGACGTGCGTCGCAGTTATGCACACTTCTGGCTCGCTTTACTTGACAAGGATGTTCCTGCTATGAAAAAGTACGCCAAAGAGTTTGCAGGCATCAACGACCAAGAGTTCCAGTTGTTTGCCGCTGCAATCACCGGCCGCGATTTTGAAAATGCAACTAGTAATGTCGTTTCTAGACGCAGCAAAGACGAAGTTTCAAAAATGACACATGCAGTTTCTCATGAAGGTTTACTAAGTGATGTCATGATGTTGCTTCACAAAATGCCACGAGTTGTGTTGCTTATTTTGAAAACAAATGATTTGACTAGATACCTTGACGAAAAGCTTGATTCTCCACTAGGCCCTGAGCGCACTTTCTTGATTATGGCGTCATATTGTGCAAAGACTGTATACGAGGAGCAACGAGAACAAATCATCACCAAGCATCGCAAATGGGGAATCACTCGATGGATCAAATTGGCTGATAATTGGTGGTCATTTACTACTCGCCAAAATGAGCTGGTGTTATACGATTTAATCATGTCTTTGAAAAGGTGTAGTCATAGTGCTTGAGCTGGATTTTGGGTGCTTGATATGATATAATGTGTTGTAATATGAATGGTGATTTGTATTGGTTTTTGTTTTTTTTCTAATGTTGGCTTTGATATCAAATATCATGTAAATATATATATTTAGTTTTGTTAGTTTTAGTTTTAATTGGACTCTTCTTTTACATTTATTAATACTTCATATACTGTTTTCGTGTCTAAGATAAGAGGATTTACTATGTTTTCTACAGATTGTTCAAAAACGTGACTGATGAACAATTGATGCGGCTGAAATACTTTTTTATTCTATTTTACCTATTGCTTACTCTAATCTTTACACATAGATAGCCCTGTTTATTTTTCTTTCTTTCTCCTAATACACTCGAAAGTTGGATTTTTTGGTTTTTATTTTTATTTTTATTTTTTTTGCTTTATGAAATTGAAAAACGAAAGATTTGCAAATATAAATATGAACAATTCAGGATCTTTAATTAAAGTGGAAAAAGACCCTGAGGACGAGACGACAACAACAGATAATGAACAATCTAAAAGACAAGAAGATGCAATTTCCTATTTCGACTCGGAGGCTTTCAAGCTGATGACTGCTCTCAACCAAGGAATTGAACATCTTAGAGATATCAACAGCATAGGTATTTTTTGTAACATTGAGAGAACAATTGATTTATATTGCACATCATGTTAACGCTTTTTTATTTTAGCAATAACCAACCTGAATCAGCAAAGCCAAAACTGTCAATCAAATCAAAGATCGAATAGTAGATATTGTCAACACCAAACCGACTTGAAAAAGGCGCAAGATGAAATCAAACGTTTAAAAATCCAGCTGTACAACGAAACCAAGAAATGTCGCGCTTACAGTAAAACTGTCAAAATACTGACTCAAAAACGTCAAGAAGACAAAGCGAGGCTTTTATTGTGGCGATCCAAACTGCAAAAGATGAATGGTGGGGCGGACCAAGAAGAATACCCAAATGAAGGAGATGAATCGATGGGTGATATTCCATTTTCTGAAGACCGTTTTTCACCAAAACCAATACCTGATATGGCAGCTTCTTCAGTCAGAGATAAAATGAGTTCAGATGATACCACAACAGCCGCCGCTGATTCTAATACTGTTTTACAAAGTGAAGAAATCAAAAATACTCGACTTGAGACGCCAGGAAATTCATCACACAACGAAGCAGATCGGTTAGTGCAATTTAAAAATACACCAACATTTCATTCACCACCATCAATAGGCAATGTTGAACTACATCCCACAAATGATCGGCCCTCCCTCAAACAAGCAGCTGCTACCAATAACTCGAAAATCCATTTAGACCGCAACAATACAAAACAGTCTAGTTTTCCAATACCTTCACTACATCCATCTGATACCGACGAGGCTTATACCGATGTTCCTGAAACTCCAGGGAGAAGAGGCAAAACTGCAGACTACTGTTCATCAATGACTACATCTTTTCCGACCAGAACTAACAACGACTCAAACTCAGTACATCATGAGCATATTAACCTAATCAGTTCACCCCTGAAGACCTCAGTAATTTATGGTCCAGAAAGCGATGATCATTATCCAGGAGCTATGATCAAAGAAAGTATCGATATGGGCCAGTTTGGTGATGAAATAAGTAATATGGAAGATTTAGAGCTTTCAAATTTTACTAGTAAAAAACGCAAACCAGGATCATCAGCATCATCATCATCAATTAGAAACAAAGCAGACAGAGACGCAATTAGTCGAAACTCGTCTATCCCCGAAATTCCTGAAAAAGAATTTGGCATACAAGCCGCCACGTCTGATTTTGAAAGAAGGGCCAAACGAAAAAGGTCAAGAGAAGTTGAGGCAGGTCCTTTCATTATGCAAGAAACTGCGCCACAGATCTTAACTGATGCCGAGGATGACGACGATTATGATGGTAATAATGATGATGTAGACTCAAATGAGACTGATTTGTCTCATAAAAACAAGAATGCTAAGAAAAATGGTCATGAGTCTTTGGCCTCTTTAAAAAGTGAAAAACTAGATAACAACGAAACACACCTTGTAAGGCAAAACAAAAACTCAGCATCTGCGTCTTCAAATACTGTGGCTTCTTATAATACAACTGACCGTGTATCTAGCACCGTTAAAAACAACACCGAGGCACAAAATTTTTCTGGAAGCCTTTCACTAGATTCTATCAGCATTTCATCAGACGGTAACATCAATTATAAACCTCGTTCCAGAATCTCATCAAAAAGCAGGCTATCTGGGCCATACGAGTTGAACTTTGCTGACATTGATGAAGACCTAAAAAGACCGTTCTCACATTCTAAGAAAAGCAAAACAGGAAAAGGAAAAGCTTTTTCAAAAGGGAGTTTAATTAAATTCCAAACTAGCATATCCAGCAGCAGCAGTAGCAACAATACCAATAACACTGTCAGTATTAATAATAACAACAAGCAGCTACAAAATCGTGTTGATAATACTAATGCCAAAAAATCAAGGCAAAGTCTGGGGTCAATGGAAACAATATTTTCAGGCGGATTCATGAGCGATGCTAGCATGGATTGCCAAAGAAATGAACAAAATACCAAACAGCAGATACATACAAAAGTGCAGTACGTTGATATTGATGAGTTTGAAAATCCGTCTCAAAACCAGTCCAAGAAGCCTACTCCTGGTGTACAACGGCTAGACGGTTGGCTTTCATCATCAGCTCGTGATTCTGGCACGCAACAAGCAAAGCAAAGCAGAAACAATAAAAATCAATCTGTCTTATCAGTAAAACAGATAGATCATAATCAAATTCAATCTCTAGAGGAGAAGAATACACAGCAAACACAAGGAAATAAAGACTACCCGGTTGTCATTTTATCAAGCCAGTCTATCATTGGGCAGTCAAACAATCAAGAACATGCTGCTGTTTCGCCTCAAAGCAGTTTCGATAGACTAGAAAGCCAGGAAATCAGTGAAATTGAAGAAACTGTTGAAAATAGTAATAAAACTAACGGAGCAACGGATAATAAAGTTTCAGAAGGTGAAGAAGATACCCCAGATATGTACAAGCACGGCACTTACTCTCGTTATGAAGAACAGTTTTCAAACTGCTTGGACAATCAAGTACAAGAGGTACCGAATGAAAGAGAGGTAATCAAATCACAAGAATCTGAAAATAGTGATGAATCATTTGATCATCACGACACAAGAGAGCCAGTAGAGTCAGGTGGCACTGGTAGTTATGAGCCTACAGCCAAAACTAGTTCCCGTCATCAGCAAGATAGTTGGGGAGCCGAAAGCGAAGACAATGTTCCTGAACTGCGACGAGCAACCGAATCTAGGTCAACACTAATACCTAAAAGCAATGATCAAAGGTTAGCGGCTAACAAAAGCGGAACCAAACTGGATGTTTTTGGTATGACAGATGATGAGTTTATTGATTTCATTAACAAACACGACTGGATGCCTCAAGATTTTATTATCAACCCAATGCTTAATGGTGGTGTTAGATTTGAGTACCATGAAGTTGTTCGAGGTAACAAGAAAAAATGTCAACATGGAGTAGATTGTCAACAATGTGAAAAGTTTTATGAACTTGCTGGAACAGGAATTCAAGCAATTGGACCTAAATGGAGTTCAGAATCACAAAATAACAAAATCGGGAAAGAAAACATTACCACAAATGCTAAGGGTTTTGCAGCAAATGATGCATCTTCACAGTTTGATTTTGACAAAGTCCGACCAAGACCTGGTGCCACTAGACCAGTAGAAGTTGGATTCTATCAGACTGTTGAAATATCTGCCAAACAAAACGCATCTCGGCACCGAACTAAAACAGGTCTCAAGCGGGCGAGTTCGCCTGAAGGCTTTTGGCAAACCGATTTTCCATCAACTCAAGAAGTTGCCAAAGAACGTGAAGTTACATTAAAGAAAATGAAAACTTTGGCAAAAGAGAAATGGGTTCAGGCAGTTGCAGCAGCTAAATCAGGAGGACAAAATGGAACATATGTTTTCAGAAATCCGCAAATTTCAGAGCGGTTTTTGTCAATGGCTAAATTCAGCAAATAGCTGGTTGAATTCATTTAAATGTTTGGTTAATAGAAACAACCATACAAGTTTTAAAAAAATAAATGTAAATTAAAATCCTGATTCGGTCCTGTTACTGGGAATTATGTTACAAAACCTATTACAAGAACTCGATATTACAGACTTTGTTACAAAACTTATGACAAAGCATGCATACTTTTTTCACTGCCGCCATTTTAATCAATGAAATACTGATTGATGACTTCATTGCTACTTTTGAAGGTTATGATATCATACCTTGCTGAGTTTGATTATCTGTGCTTCTTGTTTTCGCTGAACCAAAAAACCGTTAAACTTAGTTTTCCTAATTCTTTTTTTTTTTTTTTTTCAAGCTCCGTCTTTCTGAATTCGGTCTCTGGTTCCGGTTATTTTTTTTTTTTTGTATCTTGTTTAAATATAGATACACGAGACTCGAAAGACCTGGGTTTCTTTTATTGTTAAAACGTCCGAGACCCGGATTGCTTGCTTTCTTCATTTTACTTTTTTCCCTTTTTGGTTTTTTTTTTTTTTTTTTTGAAATTGTGATTTACAAGATTTTGTTCCTCTGGGTGTGCCTAGTTTGCGTTTTTAAGTAATTATAATTAAATCAAGTCACACAAACACGGTCAGCTTCGAAAATCTAGTTGTTGTTTTTTTAACTCACAGTCTAAGAGCTTCAAACCTTACAATTTGGTATTGTTAATTTATTAATTTATAAATATTAAAATACTTATATATATTAATTGTACCCAGTAAGTCAAAGCTCCTCCTTCCTTGTTTGCCCAGCAACGTTAGCTTTTTCCAAGGCACTGAGACGATCGCCACCTTGCTGTTTTTTTTTTTTTTTTTTTTTTTTTTTTTTTTTTTTTTTTTTTTTTTTTTTTTCACAATTTATCAAGTTTGCTATTTAACACCATAAATCTTTCCTCGGCTGATCTCCTAGGTTATAACATCACCAACAGCATCATCATTGGTCAAACTCTTTCTCACTTATTTGCTTACTTGTTTAATCTTCAAATAAGCATATTTGGTGATAGTGGCTTAATATTATCAACAGTCTCACAAGGCAGATAGGCTAGTCTATCCTACTGCTACTTGAACTAGTTTCTGTATTTTCAATCAATCTTTCTACTTTCTTTTCCTTGAATAAAAAAGAGAAGGTGCTTGCTATTCCAAGATCAAACAAAGTTTATCTCATCCAAACATCATAATTCTTCAACAATGGGCCAGTCATCGTTGTCTGATCCTAGTATGTCATTAGACTTAGAACCTAATCCTTTTGAGCAATCATTCAGAGAACGCGAGTCTTCAGGTACATCAGACATAGGTTCTGATGATGTATCAGCGTCAAGTCTTCAAAAGAATAATAGCAATCAGGACTTTAATAACATTAGCAACAATCACGCTCATAGTTCAGAAAGCAAAACCGTTTCTTCTAGCGGAACTATTCCAGACTTCCAATCAATGTCTACAGCTGGTTCTTCTGCTCCTTCAACGGTTTTTTCAAGCAATAATAACAATCAATCCCTAACTCCAGAAAGCCGTAGAGTCCTTCCTCCAATGTCTTCAATTTCGTCACCATCTGCTCTACCAAGTGATGGAAACAATGCAAACACCGGCTGGTCTGACTCTTTACGGTCCGGACCGCTTTCTCCTGCAATGTTGCAAGGTCCTGTTCCTCACAATACTCAACATCCTTCAACCACCGCAACCAATGGTGGATCTGCACCTGCTACCATCAGTAAAACTTCAACAGCTGCAAACACTACAACAGTTGCTAATGGTATTCGTCCTAGCCCACTCTCACCTTTCATTCAAGGATCACTGTTGGGGTCTGACTCTGGTGCTCTATTTCATACTCCGGGCCCTGCTACTGCTGCTATTTTAAATTCCCTTAACAATGAGTTGATAGGATCCACTGGATTAACTCCGCTTCCATTAAAAGCAGGAATTGCTCCAGGCGTAAGCACAGCTGTCACCGCATCATCACTTGCTCCAGCTGCTGGATCTCTTTCTCAAGTCTCACAAGGTATTCAAGTGTTTCCTTTGCAATCTACTAGTACTGCTGTAGCTTCTGCTCCTGAATCAACAACAGCAGCCTCACAGGCTAGTGTGCTTGCTTCAAATGGTCATAGTGGCTCTGTTGACGCTGCAGCTTCTCTTTATATGATGAGCAAAAGTGGTTCACAGCCATACCAACAGCAACCTTCAAGTAACACATTGAATTCAGCAGTTAGAACTGGAGTTAAGCGTGGACCTATTTGCCACAGCTCTGTATCTTCTCAAGATATGAATTCTAGTATATCTAGCTTGCTCTCCTCCTCGAACAGGCTTTCTAGCGACAGTACTGGGCTTTCGAGCAACTCAGTCATGTTACCTAACTCATCTCCAATAGTTGCTACTGCAGCCGTGCCAAATTCTACTCGTGAATCTGGGCCACCTAGTAAAGCTTTCACCACAACAAAACGTGGTAGAGGAGGGGCAAAAAGCAAACTTCGTAAGGGTAACCCAGACGAAGACATCCCAACCGAGCCAGGTTCAAGAAGCAATAGCGACGGTTCGAATTCTTCTCGCCCTCGTAGACAAAAAGCTGAAAGTGGCAGGTCATCAAAAGTTAAAAAAGAAAGTTCAATTGACTGTGACAATCATGAAGAAGAAGGTAACGAAAATGATCGGGTTAGCGCATCAATAAGCGATGAAATCGGGAGCAGCTCATTCAACTCATCCAAAGATACCAGTCACAATGCAAGAAATGAAAAGAAATGTTTGCACGTTGAAGAAAAGCGAAAGTCGTTTTTAGAACGAAACAGGATCGCAGCCCTCAAGTGTCGTCAGCGAAAGAAGCAGTGGGTACAAGAACTGCAAGCCAAGCTTGAAAGTTATTCTTCTCAAAATAGTCTTCTCAATAGGCAAATTGTTTCGTTGCAAGACGAAGTGCTTGCGCTTAGGAACACCCTTCTTAACCATCGAAGTTGTTCTCAAGGCTTAGATCCTAAGCTCTTATCATCTTTATTAGCTGGACAGGCTGCTGCTGCTCCTTCAGGCCTTTCACAAGTTTCTGGAATTAGTGTAGCGCAACCACGGGTAGGAAATTCAATGGCTCAAGCTGCACTTTCACAACA
This sequence comes from Magnusiomyces tetraspermus, assembly GCA_030578715.1. Classification (NCBI taxonomy): domain Eukaryota; kingdom Fungi; phylum Ascomycota; class Dipodascomycetes; order Dipodascales; family Dipodascaceae; genus Magnusiomyces; species Magnusiomyces tetraspermus. Next base: position 57,644 of record JAKTYL010000085.1, read on the forward strand.
AGGCCAGCCCAACGTTGGTCAACATTTACACCCCATTCCTTCTCAACAAGTGGCTGCTGCTTCGTCGATCGGCGGGCCAGTTATGGCTCCTCTTGCTGCACAGGCACATCAAAGCGCTTCTCACACTGCTGCTGGCATGATTCCTCATCCTCAGCAGCTTCAGCAGGCCCCTTATGGATACCAACAGTCTTTATATTCAGGCACTACCGCAGCTGTACCGCCTAATTCTCACCAGCATCCTCAAGGAAACTTATCCGCTCTTCTTCAGGCTAGCGGAGCTGCCCGGTAATACTAGGTGTCTTCTTGTCTGCTTCTGTTGATCTTCATCAGTTTGGGAAGTACATGTCTGCACTCATCTAAATGCCGATTCTATAGATCCAAGCGTGATATTTGCATTTTTAAGAACTTGTTTTTTTACATATAGTTGTTGTTTATATTGTCGTAATTAATTTTAATTGCCGTTGCTGTTTTTATTGTTTTATGGTTAAAGTCCAAATTGGAAATGTTCAAATTGAAACTTTTTCACGCTCGGGATTTTAAAACAACAGATTGAGGTTGTCTTGAAGAAATTAGAAAATTACTTGTTGTGACAAAGAGAAGAGAGGGAAGCGTGCGACTGTTAATCTTTTCTTTGTCAGCTGTTAAAAGTTTTGCTCACAGTAAAAATATAGCCCTAACATGTTTATTCAGTTTATACAAACTTTTCAATGTTTACTTAGAAAAACATCAATTCAATAATCTCATAACCAAATCCTTCATACTAACTCTACAGAAGTCTTGGTTTTAATAATGAAGGCTGATAATCAAACTACAAAGCGCAAACAGAAAGATGAAGCTGCGATTGAGCAACCAGAAAGCGAGTTAGCTTCCAAAAAGCAAAGAACGGATCAGGATAACTCTTTAACTCAAGTCAATGATGAAAATAGCCACAATGGCTACAATGATTACGACTCCAGCTCTTCTGACGAAGACTTTGGTCCTTCTCTTCCTTCTTCAACTCAACCGCAATCTAAAACACAGTCTTCTGCCCAAAGTGATTCCAGCTCTGCTGTCAAAAGCAAGAAATCAAAGCAAGCCACATCAGGAAACAGACGCGACAAACGGAGCAAAAGAAACCTTGATGCAGCTATACCTGATAAGATCTTCTTAGACGAATTGCCTGATTTTCCTTTTTACAACATTTCGTTTGCACATCGTGAGCAAGTTACGCTTGTTAGAACTTACCAACACCCTCAAGGACAAGACCTTGCTTCAAGCAAAGGTGCTAGCACTAATGGCGTTGGAGGAAGCGGTGCCAACAAGCAATCCGAGTTTGTAGTCACTGGATCTAGGGACGGTCGAGTGATGTTTTGGAATAAAATGAAGTCTTTGGCGTCTTCATCTACCAAGGTGCCCTCGATATCGTCTTCATCGTCAGGTATTGCCGGGCAAGCTCTTAATGAGACAATTGGCAGAATTGAATTTGTTAAAGAGTTTCGGGCACACAGGGGTCCAGTAATTGATGCTGTATTTTCACCTGATGGACGATACCTTGCTACAATTAGCGGTGTTGTTGTGCCTGGAGAAAATGAAAATTCAGATTTAGACAAGACTGTTAAAATTTTTGATGTATTGAGTTTTGACATGATTCATTTTTTTGAGCTCGGAAGCGCGCCTTACTGTATTTGCTGGGGTTCAGCAGCAAAGTCTTCAGGAATGCCAAAATTACTGGTTGGTCTTCAAAATGATCCAAATGTCTATATTCACGATTTGTCTTCAGATACCCCTGAAAAGCCCCAATATGTGTTGTCACATTTACACAAAAAGCCAGTAAAGTCTATTACTTGCAACTATGTGTTGGGTGTCGCGATATCGGTAGACACTGTAGGAATGATTGAATATTGGTCACCAAACCCCATGTCCAGTAGTGTTTTTGGAAAAAGCTTGGGAAACCAGAAAAACGAACAATTGTTTGCAAGGCCAACAGGAAATGGGTGGTTTGATTTAAAAAGCTCTACAAACTTGTACGATTATCGTAAAAGCAAGTCTGTACCTACAGTAATTTCGGTTTCGCCAAATGGTGAGTTCTTTACAGCTTTTTCATTACCTGATAGAAAAGTCCGAGTTTTTGATTTCAAATCTGGAAAGCTATTTAGAGAGTACGATGAGTCCTTAGAAACAATTGAGGACTTGAGAAGACTAGAAAATGTTGGTAACGGTGCAGAAACTGAAAATGAAAATGAAGAAGACAAGGATAAGGTACAGGCGGACGACATTGCAAGTATGGAGAAAATGAGTGATTCAGGGTTTGACAAAAAAATGGAACGGGATAGAAAATTGTTTTCAAAAGAACATGAACAAGAGACAGGACTTAACATGACTCGATACATGAATGTTCTTTTCGATGCATTGAGTAGATTTATTATATACTCATCACCCACTGGTATCAAATTTGTTCACATCCGCAGTAACAAACTTGTCCGTACTTTAGGTGCTGGTGAGCACGGAACCAGGTTTCTCAACTTAGCGCTGTATCAAGGCTTCAACCGACCCAACGATGCTGGAAAACTTACTGTAGAGGCTGTAGCCAGTGACAACGCGTTAATTCAAAAGTCATTGGTCCCTGACCCAGTGCTGTTTGCAACTGCTTTTGATTCTCCACGGTTTTATTTGTTTTCTCGTATTAGAGAGGTAGATGATGATAGCAACGAAGATGAAAAGACTGAAGGAGGTAATGTCAGAAACGTCGAAATAGTCAACGGCATCAAGCTAAGAATGCCTAAAAATGTCAAGCAATGGGTTAAAGACAGACCAGAACCAACAAATAGTGCGACTTTACGAAATGATTTGAGAGCTGAAAAATCAAGCACAGAGCAACCAGTTAAGAAGGATATTCCCGAAGCGTTGAAAACTCGCTCAGCCACTCTTCATACCACATTGGGCGATATTCATCTCAAGTTTTATCCAAATGTCGCTCCACTAGCAGTTGAAAACTTTGTTACACTGGCTGAGCGAGGGTATTATGACGGTACTATATTTCATCGTGTTATAAAAGGGTTTATGATTCAAGGTGGTGACCCAGAGGGCGATGGAACTGGTGGTGAAAGCATGTGGGCTAATAAAAGCCTTGCTAAAACTCATCGAGGTCCAACTGGTGGTACTTGGGGCGAAGCCCATTTTGCTGACGAGTTTGATCCATCTAAAGAGCTGACTCACAAAAAGTCTATGGTTTTATCAATGGCCAATGCTGGCCCAGGTACCAATGGGTCACAATTTTTCATTACTACAGCCCCAGCCCCCTGGCTTGATGGGAAACACACCATTTTCGGTGCTGTCACTATTGGTGTTGATACAGTCCGAGCTATTGAAAATGTTGAAGTTGGAAAGAATGACCGACCAAGCAGCCCTCCAGAGATTATCTCAATCACTATCAATTGATCTATTTATATATTTACACCTTATCTTTTTTTCGGAGTTTTTAAATTTCGCCATTTGTAAACATTGGTTCTAATCAAAAAAAGTGTACGGCTGTTAGAGCCTTTTGCCGTTTTAGGAACACCTTATCTATAAGAAACGTATTTTTTGCCTCTCAATCCGTTTTCTCTTTCTTACTTCCCCACACCACTACTCATTAAACTTATTTTGCAATTTTCACTCTTTATTTCATACAATCTTATCACCACTTTTGATATATCTATCCATAATGTCTAGAAAAGATCTCCTTTTTGAACGTATCCGTGCTAGACGCGCAGAGCTTGAAGCTATTGAAAAAGCTCTTGACACTGAGAGCTCTTTTTCAGATTCTGAGCGAGTTCTCGCACATGAATCTTGGGAAACAATTGAACAAGCCAAGGCTTCGAAACAAAAGCCTGAAACTAGTCCTGAGGAGTACACAAAGAAGTTCATTGACTTTATGAACACCTCACCTACCACTTACCACGCTGTCAGATACCTTAGTAAAGAGCTTGAACAAGAGGGCTTTGAGTACTTATCTGAGCGTTCAAGTTGGTCTGATGTTCTTTCCAAGTCTTCTTCTTCATCTAAAAAATTTTACAGTACCAGAAATGGCTCTTCTCTTGTTGCATTTGTTATCTCTTCTGATTGGACTCCCAAGCAGGGTATGGCTTCAATTGGCGCCCACATCGACGCCCTTGCCGCTCGTTTGAAACCCGTTTCCAAGCTTGCTCCTAAGGAAGGATTTCTTCAATTAGGCGTTGCACCTTATGCATCTTCCTTTTCTGGTGCCAATTCCACTTGGTGGGATCGTGACTTGGGTCTTGGTGGAAAAGTCATTGTACGTGAGAGTGGCAAAGTCACCTCCAAGTTAGCATGTCTTCCCTCTGTGGCCCGTATCCCTACCTTGGCTCCCCACTTTGGGCAAGCTGCTGTTGGGCCATTCAACGCTGAAACCCAGATGACGCCAATTATTGGTCTTGTTGGTGAAGGAGAGACAGATGAAGAAGACACTGCCACCGAGGCTGAGAAATCATCTCCATTGTACGGCAAGCATAGTATCAAAATCCTCCGCGCAGTCGCGAAAAATATTGGTGTTAAAGTGGAGGATCTTCTTCAGTTTGATTTGGAATTATTTGACAGTCAGCAAGCTACTGTTGGCGGTTTGGAACAAGACCTTTTGTTTTGCCCTCGTATTGATGACAAGATTTGCTCATACTGCTCTATTCACAGTTTGTTGGATGCTGAAAGAACAAGCCCATGCGACGGTCTTAGAATTGTAGCACTTTTTGACAATGAGGAGATTGGCTCTTTGACTCGTCAGGGTGCTAAAGGTGGCTTTTTGGAAGCCACTGTTGATAGAATCTTGAATGCATATGGAAAATCCACTGCTGCGGAATTACATGAGTTTTATGCCAACTCATTCCTCGTTTCCGCTGATGTCATTCATGCAGTCAATCCCAACTTTGCCAATGTGTACCTTGATCATCACAAACCTAAACTTAATGTTGGAATTACCATGAGTTGCGATCCCAATGGTCACATGGCCACAGATTCCGTTTCGGTCGCACTCTTTGAGGAAATCGCTAGGCAGACCGGCAATACTCTACAAGTCTTTCAAATCCGCAATGACTCTAGATCTGGTGGTACTATTGGTCCTACCCTTGCTTCCTCTACTGGTATTAGAACAATTGATTGTGGTGTTCCTCAACTTGCTATGCACTCAATCCGTGCTACAACAGGTGCCAAAGATGTGTACTTGGGTGTCAAGATGTTCAAGGCATTTTTTGAAAAGTTCTATGAAGTCGATGCTCAGTTCAAGCTTGGCGACTTGTAAACATTTGGAATTTCACATTCATTAGACAGCTGAAATTAAACTTGCATTTTGAAATGTTAATGTCATGAACGATTAGTGAACTTAATTCGGTTAAGCTTCATATTTTTGGAAGATATTGACTAATCATTTGATATCACATCACCCAGCCTTCTCATAACTGTATTTATAAATAGTATTTACAATTGATTAAATTATTTTATACCATTCCATGATTCAGTGAGGCTTTCTCACAATTGATACCTTTCATGACACAAAAGTAAGCAGTACATGGATGTATTGAATCTAGTTTTCAATAATTTCGTTTAAGGTTGATTATTTGAACCAAGATGAACTCCGCCTTTGTGTATATATATGTAGAAACATTGACTACACAACCAAACTGATCTGAATATACTATCAATCCATGATAACATGTGCTATTTAGCATGTGCTACCAGACTTAAATAAAAAATACGGATAGAGTCACAAAGGCGCAGAATCTGAAAATAGTTCAGAACACCATTACCATTTTGTCAAACAAACCGTGGCTGAACAAATTTTAAAAACAACACAAGTCTTGGTAGGCTGTACAATTCTGAATTTTTAAAAGTTTTCAACCAAACCTTAGCTTTGATATCATATACACACTCTCGTTTATAAACAATTATTAACAATTAAAAACCAAATCATGTACGCATAAAAATGTTTCAAGCATTTTTAATGAAAATGAAAAGATATCGAAAATCAAAATAAGAGAGCGAACTAAAAATAAAATGAAAAAATACACTAAATAAAAAAATAAATAATAGAGGGGAAATGAGATACGGATATCTTAAACAATTCTTTGGACCGTTTGAATCTTTCTTAGAAGAGCCATCAAAAATCAATAATAGTTTTTTGTTAAATCGGGTTTCCACTAATCTCAGTAATGGATCAAAGCTTTTTTTTCTGACAGTGTAAAAGCCAAAAAACAAGTAATAAAAAAAGTGAATTTGCAGGGAAGGTAAGTTAACAAAAAAATGTTAATGATAGTCAGCTTTTTTACATTTACAAAACCACAATTGTTGCTTTAAATTAAAGCCTTGTTAAGCAAAGTTTTAATATGTACGAAGCAAATAGAAAGTTAGACTATTGTCTACTTTTAGAAAATATGTGAGGATTTGGATACAACGAGAAAGAGAAAACTGTTTGACGGTATGAAATAGAGGCAATTACTTAGTTTCATTGGTTCATTTATTGTCCTTGGGATATACACCCAAATAAGACTGGTGATACCTGTATTATCATGTTCACAAGGATTGGCCTCCACACGTATATTGCGTCATGGGATAGCTGATGAGATTCATAAATACTATTTCACATGCAGAACAGATCTGAATAGCTGAAATGTAGTTGTAAGAATTGAAGATATCTAAAAAATGACATATCCAAGCTGATTTCTCTCAAGTACTCAAATATGAACTTACAAGCCTGTTGCAATATTTTTACAAAAAAACAACTATCAAAAGCGAAACTTAGGAAAGCTAGTTACTTGAATGAAATCTCACACTTGTAGGCTTTTTTGGATAGGAAACAAATCTCTTTTCGAGCATTATGCAATGCTTTGTCCAGTATTTCAAAATATGATTATTTTGTTAGGAAATATAACTAAAAAGAGTGGTGGTTCATGATATTTGACCAAATAGTATTTCCTAGCAATCTAAAAGCTTTTAATGTCAGGAAAATGGCTACTGCAACTTACATTCGATACCGATAATAGAACCAGCATCATACATTCAAAACCTTTTTAAAAATAGTTTGTTTGTTCATTTTCTTAAACTCCCAAATATTTCCCCGTAAGTCTTTCAGAAAGCGTTTAGTTTTATTTTGGTTTTGAGATTAATGCGCGACAACGTATATTTCACAAAAGCATACACGCGAAAGTGCTACACACTGAAATAAAAACTTGATACTATCAGCTTTTATTTTATAGCAGTCCATAAGTCTGCTGACCTGAAAACACATACCTTTGAAGATAATACAAGTTTAAGGGCTGTTGGCCAACATTTAATGTAAAACACTAGCCACTGGTCGAGAGACACTTAACTGAAAACTAAAGTAGCTTGGATTTAACTTAAATAGAACTTTCTGATCAAAAACAAAAAAAACAGGAAGAAACAAAAATATAACGACAGGTTACCCAAACAAGATACGGTAAATATTAGTCAACAAAGTACAAGCTTTTGGAACTACGATACAATGTCACAGGAACGGTTGACACAAAAGTCCAGCAATGTGTAAAACCAACGTAGTTACGAGCTAATAGGCTAGTTTTAACCATTTGAATCAGAACTTTATTTGTGTTAAGAACAGATATTAAATTAAAAAAGAGATTAAATTAACAGTTTGATAATAGAGAAGAACCAATACGTGTACCCCATAAGGAAAATGGCTTTAGACACAAATATTTCCAGTATTCATTCATTTGATTAAGTATAGGAGTTTTCGATTTGAGCAATTGAACATAATTTTTTTTATTTATACTGAACCAAGCACATCTTCAAGTAACAACTGAAAGGTAGGAACAGGGTGTAAAGACCAACCTTACCTTTAAAGTTTTATTCATTTGCAACATTGACACAAATTAAGATGAATTAACGTTCATTACAATAGAAGGAACAAGTATGAGATGCCTTTCAAAACAGTAATTGTATTGGCTTTAGATATAAAGTTCTAAACATAATCTAGTTTGCATGATGGACTCAACAAATACTAATTGGATCATCCCTAAATACCTCGTGGGACAGTCTTGGATTAACCAAGATATTCGAGCAATTCATGTTTGACCAAATATTATTTCCATTTATTTGCTTTTTTAGCTGTTCAAACGTTAATATTTACAAAATCAAAAAACAAAAGAAAAATAACAGGGAAAATTATGTAACAAACTGCTGCCAGTGTCTTTGATACGAAATCATTGACGCCTACACTGTGGTTATACAATATGCATTGTTTCGCTGAAATAGCCTTCACAATAATAATCATCAGTGGCTAGTTTTACACTTCGAAGGGTTTGAAATAATACTGCTAAGGTTATTTCAGATTTCAGATACAATACCAGCCACTAAACTCAGCTAAGTTGACTGTACGGTTTTTTGAAGTAATTGAAAAGACACTTTTACCTGGCGGTTTCAACACTTACTAATAGTACTTTTCTTGGGCGGCAGATTTTGGCTCAGATCAAAAAAGGTTCAATAACCAGGTGGTGCTGAAAAGAGTTAAAGATCCACTTTCATAACAAAGCAACTAGCTAATTATTACAATTATGTATATTAAGTTCATTGTAGACAATAATTAATCAAGTCCGACCAGCAAATGTACTATTGTTTTATTCTACCAGTGTGGCTGCCAGTTTTGAAATGTTTGAGTAGTAAAATACTAATTCATCACACCAAAAACTAGATGTTTTCTTTTAATTAAGCCTAGCCCAGTCGTTTTAGTTATGTGGATAAAGGCTAATGTAAAATTCAATTGTAACTTTTCTTAAAATCGGAAAAACTATTTAAATAGATATAAAGTCGACGCTTTTTTTATTTACCAGATTATATTTTAATTAGACGTTAAAACACTTGCTTTTCCTTTTTTTACAACTTATTCAATCGCTTTTTATCTTATACACTATCCAACTATTTACTAAGTTTAGCTGCTAAAAAAATGAAATACACTTCTACAATTCCAACTGCTTTTCTTTTGGCTTTGGCTAAGGCTCAGGACTCTGGTTCTACCGTCGGTGTCTCTGTTGCTGTCAGCGCCAACTCCGACAACACTGGAGCTGTGAACGCAGCAGGTGCAGCCAATGAAGTTTCTACAGTTGCTGTTACTAACACTGGTTCTGGTGCAACTGCCTCCGTAGGTGATGCTAATTCTTCGCCCACTATGACTAGCCTTTTGACTGCCAATACCGTTACTGATACCGCTATTCCTACTGCCAACACTGACCCCGGAGCTTCTGGTGCGTCTGGAGACACTCAACCCAACACTAATATCTCTCCTCAGCTTTTGCCCACCAACATTGGTACTTCAGGCGACGCTGCAGCTCCTGTCCACAGCACTGGATCTGCCCCTGCTCCTATTGCTCCTTCCGCTCCATCTGCTCCTGTTGCACCTTCTGCTCCATCTGCTCCTGCTAGTGATAACACTGTAGTTGCTCCTGCTCCCGCCCCTGCTGCTCCTTCTGACAACCAGAGCCCAGGAACTGGTCTTAGCACCCACCTTTTGCCAACTACCACTAGCATGGATGCCTCAGAGCCTACTATTCCTGGCTCTCAAGGCGGTAGTGACTCTCATCCTGCCTTGTCCGGTTCTTCATCAGCTCATAACACCCTCCAGACTTCTCTTTTGCCTTCTCAAGTCGCACCAAGTCCAGTTGCTGAGGGTTCTAACAGCACCGCTCCTGGTGGCCTCTTGCCCCAAGTCAACGGTGTTGCTAAATCCAGTTCCTTCATTGGCGTCACTGCTGCCGTAATCGTTGGTGTCCTCATGTTGTAAATTTAACATGAGGTAATCAAGCTTTGCAAGCTTGAGATTTTATTTTTTTTATTAACTAACTTAACAAATTTTTCAAACTTCTTATACATTCAAGATCCTACTATTTTTCATTCCTTTTCTAATTTTTTATTTTGTATGCGACAGATTTCTTATATTTTATTTATTGGTTTTTCTTTTAATAATTAGTTTTAAAATTTTAATTTAACATATATTCAACTATAATTTCAGAATTCTAATTAAAAAAAAAACTTTAACTAGATGTGATATATGAATATTTTTAGAAAGTGAGTTGGTGTTTACAGGGGATTAAACGGTACTTATTCATTATCAAAGCAAGAAACGGCTGTGAGTGCTGTGTTTACTTAAAGATCTTCATTGAATCTATATGCTTAATATATAAGTGAATGACTTCGGGTCTGTATACAATCAAAAGCTTTACTAGGCTCATTTTGTGACCAGGTTGGACTGAGACATATACATTTGTAAAGCACCCCAATTAACACTGTGAAAAACTTTCGTATTGTATCGTCACATGATCGTAGAGTTGGCAGACATTGATCAAAGATAAACTGCTATTAAAGTCAGCTTCGAGACCTAGTTCCAATAAAAAAGGATACAGGAAAACCTTATTGCATCTCGAATGTTTTTTATTTGGGTGCAAAAGTGAGTTATTCATCTGCTTAGTTACAGCTGCCATTCTAAGTGAACTATTCTCGTAATAGGATTCAAGAACCCTCTATGTTGTAGCATCCCAACTTTTCCTCAATAGCCATAATTAAAAGCAAACTCAACTTTGATGTTCTTGAACTTTGCAAACATTAGGAACCCTAAAGTGATAAAACGGTCTGAATGCTTCAATATTTACTTTCTTATTTCAAACTTTCATAAAAATGATAATTATATGTTTGCACACCAATGGGCTGAGGGGATTCCAAGTTGCTTGCGCTGTAGCTCAACTCGATGTCACAGATTAGCTCGATAAATCAGTGTATCAAAAGCATTTCGAAACGCCTAGTAAGTGTGACATATTTCGAAGTATTTTGGCTGCTAAACCCCTTCCCCATTACTTGAATATCAGTTTTCATCTAAGATTTTGTAGGTTTTTCGTATTTTATTTCGTTTCTAATTTTGAGTTGTTTTATGGGCTACACTGATTAAAGAGCATCTATATTTTCAGGTTAGCCCATCTTAGAAATACGTTCAAAAGAATCCGTATTCAAAAAATCTACCTAGACTATAATATAGAATATCGTTCTATTTCTTTGTAGTGTACAATTTTGCTTTTCTTTCGTTTTCCATGTTGGAGACGTTTTGTATGTAGATATAGCTATGCGTCACCTCAATTCTCTTTCTCTCTACCAAAATGGTGATACACATGTCCATATAAGGTTATTAAACGGCTTTTTTTTTATGTTTGTGTCTCCCCACACGAAAATTGATACTGTTGAGAATCGATATACCTTAGACACTTAGACATATCGATACATCCAAAATCTGTTTCAAAGCGGTATATAAACGAACATAAAGAGGTTTTTTCTTTCTTTCTTCTAAAATATTTCTTCATTTGTTTATTTGTTTATTTCCTCATTTCTTATTAATCATGATAAATCACAATATGAAAACTGCTTTGGTCACAGGAGCTTCTTCAGCCACTGGTAACAGCATTATCAAAGAGCTGCACTGTCAAGGTATGTGATTTCTTATACTCATTTTGCTAATCCACACATTTATACGATTGCTTCAAAAAATGACAGTAACTAATGCTTATTCCTATCCTTATATTATTTGCTTTAATTTTGTCTCAAAGGCTATAACATATACGCTGCCACAAACCAGCTTGACAAAGTCAAAAATTTGACGGATCTAGGCATTCCCATTATCGAACTCGACTTGGCCAGCGAAAAAAGCTCACAGGCTGCCATCAATCGAATCCAAAATGAGACTGGCCGCCTAGATTTTTTATTCAATAACGCAGATGTGCTTTTTCCGTCTCCTGCAATAGACGTCGCAGTAGAAAAAGCGCAAGAATGTTTTGATATCAATTTGTTTGGCGTAATCAACATTACAAATGCTGCCATTGAGCTGCTCAAGCAGTCTAAAGGCACTATCGTAAATACTGGCTCTGTTTTGGCATTTACACCATATCCATATTCATCTGTATATTCAGCCTCCAAGGCTGCTCTTGAACAGTATACCAATATTCTCCGACTTGAGCTAATGCCTTTCGAAGTCAAGGTTGTTTTGCTATGTTTGACTCCCCTTGATACCGATGTTCATGAAAAAATATCAATCACGTCTCGTTCAAGCTATCATGCCATTGAATCCGACATTGTCGCTCTTTCCCAAACAACAGAAAAAAACCAACAGATTAGTTCTAGGCAAATCGTGAAAAGTATCATGCCCCAGGTTTTAGTAGAAAACCCAAAAAGAATCATATGGGGAGGAAAAGCCACTTGGTACTATTGGATTTTACGATTAGTTCCTCGTTGGATTATCGAGCTCATATTCTTTTACAAATTCCGGCTAGCAAAGCTTGCTGCTATTCTTAAACGTGGCAGCACAGGAACAGTACGATCTAAAAATCATCCGTCAGCCTGATGCCAAATTGCTGCAAGCTAATTTCAACAAAACGAGAACAAAAAAAAAAGAGTGAAACATGAATTAATACTAGTTATTACATAAACAAATAAAAGAATCGTAAATATTTTAGAAACCCTTCTTTTTCTGGGTATCAATGTGTGCTCGTAAGACCTTTTGCTTTTCTTTCAAACTGCGGCGAGCTTTACTCTGAACACCCTTCTTGTGAATCATCATCATAATGTTCTTCTTACGTGCCTTCTCCTTGTTAGTTGTAGATCTGTCAGCGTCGCGCTTGCCCTTTCTAGAACCAAACTCACGACGACCTTCGCGACCCTCAGCAATATCAGCCATTCTCTCTTCCTTGCTCTGCTTGTATTTTCTTGAGCCTACAAGAGAGTCAGCATCGACAGTATCTTCACTAGCTTTGCGGGCACCGTTACCCATGATCTTTTCAATACCAGCTTGAGTTCTAAGCTCTTCAAGTTTTTGGAAATCGGCAGGCGTAAGAACACGTGTAGATGCGATTTTGATAAATGCTTCTTCTTCTGCTTTAAGTCTTTCACGAGCAAGTTCTTCACGCGAAAGCTTTCTCTTCTTGGTGACATTTCCTTCTTCGTCAACTTCTTCCTCTTCATCGTCTTCATCCTGAGACTCTTCTTCTTCAACTTCTGTTCCCTTCTTAGATCTCTTCTTAAGGTTTTTCTTCTTTTTGGGTTTTTCCTTCTTTTCTTTGTTGTTTTCGTCTTCACTATCTGAAACACTGTATTCCTTGTCGCTTTCCATAGTGATCCACTCACCTTCGACATCATCACCATCTTCTTCATCCACACTAGCAACTTCCCAGCCGTCATCTTCATTATCTTCGTCATCACTGTTCTTAGCCTTTTCATTCTCTTCCTGCCATTTCTGAAGAAGATCAATACCTCTGATACCAGTAACAACGTTAGACTCAACACCGTATCGGAGCTCTGTGTTTTCACCGTGCTGCATTTCCATAGATGCTGTTTTGCCACGATCCTTTCTAGCAAGCATTTCTGGAGCGATTTCTCTGTAAAGACCAAGGAGACCGCGTGCAGCCATCATAACAGACTTGGCCTTGGATCCCTTGTAAGTAACCAAATCCTGAAGAAGGGTGTCGTCAATGGCTAAAGGAGCACGGGCAAGAATCTCACGAATAGTGTTGAGACCCGCTGCTGCGACTTCTGAAGATACACCATCACTGACGAACTCGTCAGCAATTTTTCTGACAAGTGGTTGAATAGTTTCAGGTGGAACCAAATCGTGAGAAGATTGGGCAGCTGCGGCCATGTACTGAGTAACGTCCTGTTGTTTGGGAGTCATGAGCTTTTCCAAGAATGAGTAAATTCCAAGAACGTGAAGCTTGTGAGTACCGATTAATCGAGAAACGAGATTAGTGACAAGAATCTTTTGTTCGTGGTCAAGCTTCTTAACACTTTTAGAGGTAAGGTATCTATCAAATAATGATTCAGAAAAGCCTTGTGGATCTCTAAGAAGATGAATAGCAGAGAAATTAAGGTATGTAGCAGAGTGTTTAATATTTCCTTTCTTCTTAACTTGCTTAATAGCAGCTTCCAACTTTTTGCCACGACGACCAGACTTTTTGTTGATTTGCATTCTGTGTCTCAAAGCACTAAGATCGAGGTCGTCCTCATTATCAGATTTTGATTCCGCAGTTTCTTCACGCTCCTTGTCGGCACCCAAAAAGAATCGGACAGCAGAAATTGCGACCTTGAGGTTGTCGTTCAAAGAGGCTTGGACCATGAGCTCGACAGTTCTGGCATCATCCCAAATAGCACGTCTCCACAGTTCTCTGGTAAGCTTGGTTGCCCATAAACCGTTGGCTTCTGACTCCTCCAGTAAATTGAACAAAAGTGCTTGCATCATCTTGTTGAGCTTTTGGCTTTTGGCGTTTTGGTTCAAAGTCTTCAAAAGCGAAATGATTGCAGAGTAAATCTGGGCTCTTGTGAATTTAGCGTTTGTTTTGACGAGGATTGGGAAAAGAGTATTGATCAAAGCTTCAGCAGTAATTACATCCTTGTTTCTCAACAACACAAGACATTGAATTAATTTTTCTCTAACGTCGGCAGGAAGTTGGTTGTGCTGTGATTGTAAAATAGTGGCAAGCTCATTGGGAAAGTTTGCGGTCTCTTTGGGGAAATGAGAGCAGACGTGTGCAATGAAGTTGACAGAGTTCAAAAAACTTTCTGTTTGGCAACCGTCACCAGTTGGGTTAACCATAAAAAGTTGAAGCTGGGTTTCATAGTGCTGGTATTGTTCACTAAACTCTTTGGCATATGCTGCTGGATCTCTCTTTACGAGATTCTGAAGCAATGCAGTGTTTTCAGGTAAAAGGGCAGCTCTTTTTCTTTTGGCCATGTTGATATTTTTGTTTAATTTAGGATATATGCTTTGTAACAAAAATAAAAAATGTTTAAGGGCAGATACTTAGCTGAAAAAAATTTCAAAGAAAAAAAAAAAAATTTGTAAGAGCGCGCGGCTGAAGATATTTTTGATACCAGTAGAATACCAAACTAGGTATTTACGAAATTCATATACGGTGGCGCCGCACCAGTGTGTGTAATCTCTAGTCATCGATGGGTTCAAGTGTTCAATATGGAAACTTAAAGCTGATTTCAATGATTGCAAACGAGTTTAAAGTTATGTGTTGGCCAATTTCTGCTTAGGTTTCATATAGGCTGAAAACTGAGATGTTCAGTAGCAGGTTTTTTGTTAAGAAGCGATATACTTGACTTTTATCTGCAATGCACATTTTAAATAGTAAGTCCCAGCTTTTCATTTAAGAATCTGTAAGACTACAAAAGTTATTATGTCTTATTTCAATTGCTAATTCAGAGTGTATACAAAACGGACACCAAGTGTTCTTGAGTAAATTTATCAATTATTGGCATACGATTTCTTTTCTTGTTCTCCAATCTTGTTCTTTTCATTCTTACAAGAAGTCAGCCAAAATGAAGTTAAATGTACAGTCATTCATTTGTATTGATAACCTTGAATTTGAAGGTATGCCCTCAATTTCAAAAAGTTTCAGCTCTCTATACACTTTCAATGTCTCTCAGCCAACATTTCAAGTTAAGTTTAATACAGTTTTTGTCTGCGTGTATTCTTCATACTAACTAGCGTATAATATGGTATAGATACTCTTATATTGCAAATTTATGAAAGCTATTTCAAGCCATGTATATTTGGACATTATTGGGTGTGTTCAACTACAATATGTAAATTGGAAGGCTGTTTGAAACTATCCATTTGAGAGGTTGATCACATAAATCTAAAAGGTACTTGATGAATACCTACAACCGTTTCATGTGACAACTACAAAAACCTGATACCATTACTTGAATAACTAACAATAAGAAGGGAAAGAAAAGTATGATAATAATAGTAAGATTTATAATTGACGCAAACACTACATAATAAAACCCTCAAAGCTTTTTCAGTTAATACAAGGTGCTTGATAAAAATATTGAAACTCATGTAAATGTAGATTGTATTTGGCCTTTTTGTGATTTGAATTCAATTGTTGCTATTAATATGTGCATATTTATATATGGTGCTGTGCCCGAATGCCATCTTTTTTTTTTGACATAAGTTCAATTCCGCAAATCAAAACGACCTGTATACTGAGATTCAAAATTTCGGCCAGCATGTAAAGTAATGAAGTCAATTTTTGTGAAGCTAACGCTTTTACAAGTTATTTGACAGCCTTTGTGCTTATTGGTTTTTTGGATAAACTGTGTATCATTGCCATTATTTACTGAAAATGTCAGTATTAACAAAAAACATTAAAGCAATATGAAAAAAAAATAAAATAAAAATCTTCTATCAATGTTATTGTTATCATTATTGTTTCTTCAAGCACCAAATCCTATATCTTGACCGCCAGTGCCTGTAATTTCAGCGTTGCTTTCTAACCCATTTATAGTCGCGCCAATATCAATTCCTGAATCCCCTGTTGCTACCACTTCGCCCAAGAACTCACGAATCAGTTTCTGACGGTTTCGAATAGTACTTGCAATGACTTCATAACTCAGCAGCGTCAAAGCGCTGGCTGGTACTGTGCGAACCATGTTTGTGGCTAAACCAGAGTAAAACGCGCGCCATCCTTCTTCCAGGAAAATAGTTTTGGTGGTTTGGATGATGCCATGATATTTCATTACAGACGTGTTGCGCTTATTAAACGAGGAATAAGAGCCGCGCGAAGAAGAATGGGAAGAAGATTTTGGAGAGCTTGTTTTTCCAACTGCCGCACCGGCGGAAGCAGAGTTGGATTCCGCGGTCGAACTGTATCTGATATTTGGCTGAACCTGGATTCGAGTTCGAATCACTTCGTGTGGATATGTGATTGTAGAGGCACATATTTTGGAAATAACGGACGATGCGAGGATCTGGGGAATCTGATGGAGTTTTGGATTTTCGTCATCAACATGAAATACTTTCTTGCATTTTTCATACAGCGGAAACTGAACTGCAACATGTAATAGTCCTAATAAAGCAGGACCAAGGCCAGCATAAAACGATATGATTCCTTCTTCTCTAAACATTTTGCTGAAAGCATCAATTGTGCCGCTGTAGTGCAAATTGCCAGCAGGCTGAGCCATTAGCCGAGTTTTAACGACCCAGATTGGATTTGTCACTAGGGTTGAAGAGGCTCCTGCCGTCAGCGCAGATATCATATTTGACACAAACGGGTATTGCGCAAAGTGCTTAGAGGTGTATTTCTTGCAATCTTCGTAAACTACAAAGTAAATGGCCCAAGTTGGAAGGTATCCTACTGTTATCGGAATCACGCCGCGATACAGACCTGGTATGCCTTCTTCTTTGACAATTGTAGATAGAGTTCCAATGACACCTTTGTACTTAGGCGCTGCGTTTAGTGATGCTGATGATGGGGTATTAACCAGCTTTGATGATGATACTGATAAAGGCATAGATAAAGAAGAAGCAACGTTACCTCCTGATGTAGTGGACGAGATAGTTGCGTTTGTGATGCGTGAAACATTGGCCACGTTTGAAGTTGGTGCTTTTTCGACAAAACTTGGCCGATGGAGTGGTGCTTTCAAACCGCTTTTGGACCCAAGTTTTTTATATTGTTCTTGGAGAGACACAAATCCTCCTTGAGCCTGAAGTTTGGTTTTGGCAACGTCGAGTGGACAAACAGCCAAAGCAGAAATGACACCAGCAGTGGCACCAGCGATTGCGTTTACCTCTGAATCGAGTAAATTGACAAGAATGCTGTCGGTTAGCGATAGCGACACTCTTGAAGGAATAGGCGTAGAAGACGACATGGCATTATTTGATCAAACCCTGTAAATTTGTGTATGAATAAGTTTATTTTGTATATATATATATTACTGAGGTACTAAATCAGTAAATCAACCTCGATGTATACGAAAAGCAAAAAAAAAAAAAAACTAATAAACAACAACCTTCGAGACAATGCAGTTTAAGCCAAAATACTCATCAATAATAACAGAATATCTGTAGATCCAGCAAAAAACAACGTATAAAAAAAAAAAAAAAAAAAAACCAATAGAAAATGAGTAGCAATTTGGAGAATGAACATACACGAGAATTGAGCATCTCATTTCATTTTTTTTTTTTTTTATCATTCTATGAAATCATAGGTCGGCATTGCTCAATGCATGTGACTATTAGATGCTGAGATAAGCGTCGTGACAAATAAGAGACGCCGAGTGTAACAACATTCTGTAACTACATGACGCATTTATGTCTGCAGTTTTTCTTTCTTTTTTTCACACTGTTTTTTTTTCAAGCGAACCCGCCAAAAACACTCGTTAACTCAAGGGTTAGGGCTCTAGGTTGGTACTACATAGCCTAAAAAAGGTTAAAATCAAGCTAGGAAATATTACAATAACTGGCTTGTAATAAAGGTTAAAGTTAGAAAATCAACTAGTTTCTTGCTATTTGGAAAAACCGACATATTCAAATCCAGTCTCTACTGTAGGATCTTCTGTTGTTACAAATATTGGCTAAGAATGTCATAACGGAGCCTGGATGCTGCAAGTTGCGCATATAACTTGGGTTTTCTTCCCCCTTTTACATTTTCTTTTACATACATTTTTTAAACGTTTCAATTTTGGATTATTCTCAATATTTTATATATAAAGAAAGTGTGTTTTTTAGATATTTTTCTTCTTGACTTGAATTAGCTGTATTTTTTGTCTTTATTGAATGAAACAACATGTCGTCTGATGTTCCTAAACGTCGTTCTTGGAACCCAGCAGCGTTTTCTTCGTTCAAGTCAGACATCTTGTCATCTTCTCCACCCCATTCAAGCAGCGCTCGAAACTCCATGTACTCAGATTCGTCGTTACTCATGTCGCCATCATCACTTGCAACGTCTCCTCCGCACTCGCGTCCTTCCTCATTACTGATTGACTCAGCTTTTGACCCTAGCGATGCTTTACTTGCGAATTCAGCGCCAGGAATGCCTGAAAAATTGGCTTTTAAGAGCAATCATCAGCATACATCGTCTTTGCCTACTTCTTCACTCCACGCAAAGCTAGCTTCTTCAGACTCAAACAATAGCTATAGTTTTCCAAAAGCACTGGCTAATGAAACCTTGATTTCAACTCCAACTGCAACTTCGGTGCCCGCGCAAACTCTCCATTCTTTTGAAAAAGCTAATCTAACTAGGTCCCTTCACATTTCTCCTCCTTCTAAACGCTGGTCTTCTTCTTCTTCGTCATCATCTACATTGGACAGTAACAATCCACGTATTGGGTCTCCCAACTCTACTTGTACAACCCCGTCCCAGTGGATGTTTCCTGACGAAGAAAGAGCCCTTCAGTTCAAGCTCCAAGAATTAGCACGAACTGAAAACGCTCGACTAAAGGCGCACGAAGATTTATACTTGTCAACAACTAGTCCCACCACTAAAACACCATCTGACCCATTTGCTCCTCATCTTCCTCCTTCGTCAGCAACCCCTTCTTCAGCTCTGCCTTTTAAGCGGTCTAATGCTTCGATGCATCAAAGACATTTGTCTTTGCAGCCGTACTACGATTCCAACCACGAGGCCCCTGAAATGCCTGTAGGATCTCCAACTAGAAACCTCCCCGGAACATCGACATCGTCGATGGGCTTTCACTTTCCTTTGCAATCGTCCCCTGTTCACAAATATCCATTTGCGTCTTCTCACAGGCACTCCAACTCTGTCAACAGTGTTACCAACGTTTCCGCAAGCAATCATGCTATGTCTCCTAGGGCTGTAGCTCGCGCGGCTACCCTGGCAACATTGAATTCTTCCGAATCTGACCCAAGTTATTCTATTCCTAACCAAGTCGGTCATCCTGCCCGTGCAAACTCTAAGCATCAAATCTTGACACCTTTGCAAACTCCTTTTGGTTCTCGTCATAATGGATCATCGTCTGGACGGTCATCGATTTCTGAGCTGCCTCTTGGTGCTGCACCCATCTCTGGTACTGGAGCTTCAAACGTTGGCACACAGTTTGCCACGTTTAATTCTGAGGCTTCGATCCCTAAATTGCTTCACCCAAGTCCTTTAGGTAAGCGAAGAGAAAAGCTGTGTAACAACAAGTCCCTTGAGAAAAACAGATTGAACGAATATTCTCCACAGCAACCACAACAGCAAGAGGCCCAAACTCAACATGTGCCTAGTCAACCAGGAGTTGCGTTGCCTGAAGGATACTACATCATTTCTGCTGAAGAGTTGGAAAAACTTGGCGCAAAAGTAGATGAGAACAACAATGTGGTGGTTGAACCTGGTTTGGAAATTGAACAGCCTGCAACACAAGACCCACATGTCACCAAAGATGTCAAAGAAGCCAACGACAATAAAGACGAAGACATCAAACAAGCTGAAGATGCACCAAATGATACTGAAACATCCTCCAAATCTTCTCCTTCTTCACAATATTTGGACATTTTCTCACTTTTTTGGGCATTGGTATCAACTAGCGAAACTAGCAAAAACAAGAATGAAAACGACAAGGTTGAAGAACCATTTCAAAGTTCAGTTTCAGACAAAACCAGCGACAAGCACAAAGCTGTGCTGCAAGTTTACGACGCAGTTAGACAAGCAGGTTTATATCGCAGCCTTGAAAGCCTTAAACTGACTAGAAACAGCATGGTGTCTGCGTTTGGTACCGGATGCGTCATGAGCATTATCTTTGTTCAAGTGTCTTTGCTTTCCATTATGGTGATTGCATACATGCTTGGAAACATACTGGCCACGCCTGTTAGCAAAGGTGTTGAGCTAGTAACTAGTTATAAACTTCGCAGGGCTCAACAAAAAGTGGCACAAAAGAAGTTGGCTAGAAAACAAGCACACGATCAAGCCTTGAAAATGAAACATGCAACTGAAGAAAACAGCAGCGCGACTGAAGCTGTTGAAGCTGAAACTGTCAATGAAAAGAAAGACCAGCAAGAAGAACAAGCTGCTGCTGAAGTTAAAGCTGAAGCTACTCAAGACAACACTAAAGGAAACAATGATGTTCAGGATAAACCAATCCACCATAACAAGCCCATTAGAAAGGGTAAATATGATCCAGAATACATTGATCCTAGTGTCCTGTTTAGCAATACTTTAAAAGCTAAAAGAGCTGCATTGAAACAAGCAAAGCGTCGATCCAAGCGTTGAAAAACAGAACAACAACAACCAACCATTCTCATGATTTTTATTCCCCAACTTTTTATTTTTTTTATTTTTTCATTTATTATTATTTCATTTTGTTATTCAATTTTTTTTTTTTTTTTTGTCATCAACTTTGTTTTTATTATTATTATTATTTTTTTAACTGGGTTCAGAAAAAATGCTGGCTGGAAAATTGGAAACAAGCATGCAAAATTTTGTTGACAAGAATTTGCAAACCTATTTTTAGTTTTCAACAAACCCCAACTAGTCTTGATCCTGAATTCCCACTATGTACCAATTAGTTGATGAGAAGTATTATATATATATAAACAACAGCATTTGAAGACCTTTTACAAGTTGATTCATAGTTCCAGTTATTTGTCTTAAAACACTGTATAGTTTAGTTCAAATGAAACATATTTTTTTTGTACAAACATAAGTTGGAAATAGTTAGATTTATAAATTTACAAGATTGGTTATATATTCAACGCAAACTAACAAATTTACTCGTAGATCCAAGCAACATTGGCAATCTGGTAGTCGTTGAGCTCCTCCTTCTTGAACCAAAGAGCAATCTCCTTGTTGGCAGACTCAACAGAGTCAGAACCATGGGCAACGTTGCGACCAACGTCAATAGCGTAGTCACCACGGATAGTACCAGGAGCAGACTGGAGAGGGTTGGTAGCACCAAGAATGGCACGGCCCTGCTTGACAACATCCTTACCCTCCCAAACGGTGGCGAGAACGGGACCAGAGGTCATGTACTTAAGAAGACCGGGGAAGAAAGGCTTTTCCTGGAGGTCCTCGTAGTGCTTACGGAGGAGTTCCTCAGAAGGCTTAACAAGCTTGATGCCAACAAGCTTGAAACCACGCTGTTCAAAGCGGCCAATGATGGGGGAGATGAGGCCACGCTGGACACCATCGGGCTGTGAAAAGTAAGAAAAAAAAAAAAAAAAAGAGAAACGAGGTTAGTTATTATGATTGATTTCAAACAGCGTGAATGCTTAAACTGGAATATAAAGCTGAAAATACCTTGATAGCAATAAAAGTTCTTTCGGTAGCCATTTTTAAAGAAGTAGGAATAGGTTGGATTGGGTTGAGCAAAGCACAATGAAGAAAAGAAGAAGAAAGAAGAAGAAAAAAAAAGAGAACGAGGGGGAGAATTTAAGAGAAGGTTTTCCATTGGAGAAAATGATAGGCTGTGGTTCAATTGAAAAAAAACAGCACAATTTGTTACAGAGTGTGTCATGTCAGTTTACTACACGGTTCGGACCCTACTTTAATTGTCGAGTTGTTACAAAACAGTTTTTTGTGTGACAATTCATGTCATGAAAGTGGGGCCGTTTTCTTGAGGCGGACGTTTGTGGTGCGAAGAGGGGCGGCTGAGTGTGCTTCATGGGTTGAAGACTGGCGGTCTGTCAAGCGAGTTTTTCAAAGGTGGTGAGGTCGAAGCACGGCCTACGATTGGAACGATTGGCACCAAGCCATTATATCACGTTGTTTCGTGGCCCCACTACTGGCCGCGTCAGCTCATTCTTCGTCTGGTGAAAGTCCTACTCACTAAAGGCCGCACATACACACACACACACACACACCTGCTAAAATTATACTCGAAAAAAAAAATAAAAAAATTCTCACAAAGGTGTGTCTCACTCAAGTATAAATATCCTATCAATTCCACGAAATTTTTAAAATTTTCCTTCCTTCTTTCCTCAGAAAAACATTCTTTTTCTTCTTACAGATATATACCTAACAACCAGCTTTCAAAATGATGTACTCTTCCAACCTTCCCGTTTCTAACCTTCAGTGGCTCACCACCTTGAACACTGAGGAAGTTCCCACCAGAAACTACCGTCGTTCTTCCATCATTTGCACCATTGGTCCTAAGACCAACTCTGTTGAGATGTTGACCCAGCTCAGAAAGGCCGGTCTTAACGTTGTCAGAATGAACTTCTCCCATGGTTCTTACGAATACCACCAGTCTGTCATTGACAACGCCCGTGAATCTGAGAAGCAGTTCCCTGGCCGTCCCATTGCCATTGCCCTTGATACCAAGGGTCCTGAGATCAGAACCGGTACCACCGTCGACAACATCGACTACCCCATCTCTGCCGGTCACAAGATGATCTTCACCACCGACGACAAGTACGCCAAGGCTTGCGACGACAAGATCATGTACATTGACTACAAGAACATCACCAAGGTCATTGAGGTTGGCCGTATCATCTACGTTGACGATGGTGTTCTTTCTTTCGAGGTCCTTGAGGTCAAGGATGCTCAGACCCTTGTTGTCAAGGCTGTCAACAACGGTAAGATCTCTTCCCACAAGGGTGTCAATCTCCCTAAGACTGATGTCGATCTTCCTGCTCTTTCTGAGAAGGACAAGGCTGATATCCTCTTTGGTGTTAAGAACAAGGTCAACATGATCTTTGCTTCTTTCATCCGTACCGCTGATGACGTTCTCTCTATCCGCAAGGTTCTTGGCGAGGAAGGCAAGGACATTCAGATTATCTCCAAGATTGAGTCCCAACAGGGTGTCAACAACTTCGACGAGATTCTCAAGGTCACTGACGGTGTCATGGTTGCCCGTGGTGATTTGGGTATCGAAATCCCTGCCTCCCAGGTCTTCATTGTCCAGAAGCAGCTTATCTCCAAGTGTAACCTTGCTGGCAAGCCCGTTATCTGTGCTACCCAGATGCTTGAGTCTATGACTTACAACCCCAGACCTACCCGTGCCGAAGTCTCTGATGTCGGTAACGCTATTCTTGACGGTGCTGACTGTGTCATGTTGTCTGGTGAGACCGCCAAGGGTGACTACCCCATCAACGCTGTCAACATGATGCACGAGACCTGTTTGGTTGCTGAGAAGGCCGTTGCTTACCAGCCCCTTTTCAACGAGCTCCGTGCTTTGGCTCCTAGCCCTACCGAGACTGGTGAAACCATTGCCATGTCTGCTGTCGCTGCTTCTTTCGAGCAACAGGCCAAGGCTATCATCGTCTTGTCTACCTCTGGTAACACTGCTCGTCTCTTGTCCAAGTACAGACCCAGCTGCCCCATTCTCATGGTTACCAGAAACGAGCCTGCTGCCCGTTTCGCCCATCTTTACCGTGGTGTTTACCCATTCATCTACACTAAGCCCCGTGCTGCCAATGCTTCTGAATGGCAACGTGATGTTGAGGAGCGTCTCAAGTGGGGTATGGACTGCGCTGTTGAGCTTGGTATCCTTAACTCTGGTGACGTTGTTGTCGCTATCCAGGGTTGGACCGGTGGTTTCGGTCACACCAACACCCTCCGTATCCTTGAGGCTTTCTAAACTGTTTATCTTTAGACGATAGACTTGTGAAGGAAACTTGGATACAGAAAAAAAAAAAAAACCAAAAACTCATTTATGATGTAACGAAAATAATATATATATATCTCTTAATTTATTTTGAATAATGATACAAAAATTTGAAGGTCAGTTGAAACTTTTATTTAGATTACTACATCTAGACTATGAGTATCGTGAATGTGGCATTTAACGAGTTTGTGAACCTGCACAAGGATTTGACACCATTGATGATGGCCTTGATCTTGCAAATCCAAAACGTTGTTGAATTGAGTTTGATAAAGACTGGCAGCTTTGTGGTGATCAGAGTTCTTATCGTAAATACTAGTAAGATTATTGATGCTAGTCATGCTCGTGTTGTTGGGTTTGTCATTATTGGGGTCAGAGTTCGACAAGCTTGGTTTACATTTTCTTTTCAAACCAAAAACTGCTACCTTTTGCTGTTTTTGTTGTTGGTCAACCTTAGCGGTACCATTTTTGTCCTTGTTGTGAACATTAATGATTTTGCCGTTAATCTTGTTGTTGTTTTCATAAACGTTGTTGTTGGCTGAGGCTGTTACTGGTGGGCTGCATAGTGAAGATGGAACAATGGCACCCATCCGGATCGCTTTGACGCTTATGGGCGACATTGAAAAGAAGCTGTTACGACGGCCACCGCTCCCTCTTCTACTACTACTGCTGCTAGTGCCAGCATTGCTGGCGCCAGTGCTGCTGTTTGTATCGCTAGCGGCATTATTATTTTCGTTATTAGTAGTCCTGCTGTTATCGGTGGATGTATTGGTAGAATTGGCTAAACCCGTCACCAAATTGTTTTTCGTTTGTGGCGTGTCCTCAGTATACTTTTTCATGGCTCTTGTCGTTTGAGCCGTGAGGCTGGTGACGTCATATCTCGGAAGATTTTTCTGATCCTCGCGTTGGCTGGTTTTGAAGCTCGTTTGGCTAGGATTAACAGTCTCAGAATTGGTGTCGACGTTTTTATTACTGTTGGCATTAATATTAATATTAATATTAATATTATCGTCACTGTCGTCAATGCCAATGTTTATGCCCGTGTCCGTATTCGTATTGACTTTGGTGTCGGTATCGTTTTTGGCGTGATTTTTATTATTATCGTCACTTTGTATCAGCTTGACGGGTTCTGGGCCAGGTTCCGGCTCAATTTTTTGGATATCCTTTTTCCAGCACTCGCATCCTACAATCTCAACTACCTCGCTCATCATCCAACGGACAAGCTTCACTGCATTTATCCACCGCAACGGGTCCTGAGAAAGCCGCTCGCAATAATGATAAAATAGTTCCACGTCAGCGGGATGTGGCCCTGGTACTAACACAGCAGTTGTTGTCCTGTCGCTTGTTTTTGTTTTCGTACTTGTTTTAAGATTTGTACCTGTGCTTCTGTTCAATGAATTGCAGCTTACGGCTTTGATTCCGCTTCGTTTGTTGTTGACTCGAAAACGTGGGCATGTAGAAACTGAAGTTATTGGAGGAAGAATTTGGAGTCGTTTTTGTTCTTGTTGATATGGCGTTAGAATATTATTTGGCGCATTTATGTCTTCACTAGCTGGCGAGTTTCTGTTTGTTTCTAAAGGTCCATTATCTTCACCTTTGTCGCCATCCGCCGATGCATCGTGGTCGTATAACTCATCACAGCTCACATCTTCTTGTGTAGTAGGCAAACTGCCCTCTTTAAAATACAAATCGTCATCATCGTCGTTTTCCATCTCTTCACAACAAATCTCCAATTTATTTTCACCCTTTGACTGAACTCCCGTTTCCTTTTCAAATGGACCTATCCTACCATCACCATCGCCATCATGCTCAATACCAAAAAGACCCTGCTCTTTATCATTTCCATTTCCATTTTCTAGCACTTGAGCTTTTTCCTGAGACGTTTCTTTAATCCACTCTCGCACAATTTTACAAACCTCTGAAAAGTTTTTCAAATCAAACGATTTTCCTCTCTCACTTCCTTCACACCCTCCTCTTTCTCCATCTACACTGCTATCCAAAACTGGCGCAAACAACGTATCTCGGTACTCCCTTTTCCTGTAACTATTCAACACCATCACAGACACATTTTGTTCTTTTCTTTCAGGTCTTTCATTCACCATAGTTCTTCCTCTTTGCCATTTTTCTTTTTCGCGAGTTCGAACTTTGACATCTTCCTGTAAATCAAAAATGATGGTAGAAGGAAGTTCGGCCAAAACTGTTGGGTCTATGATTGATGGATGATCAAAATAATTGGACTGGTTAAGGTAATGTGGAAAAAGAGTGTCATTATTATTGTTGATGTTAGCGTTGATGTTATCATTGTTCACATTGTTTTGGTTTCTTCCTAGTCCTTCTCTAACATTATTAACAACCCGGTATGAAAAAACTTTACGATTAGGAGGTCTTCCTCTTTTTCGGGTTTGGTAACTGGGTCTGGGATGCTGCTGGTTCAGTTTTAGTGTCTTGTTGTCAACATTTCTTGTTTGGAACCTAGAGTCTAGTGGACGATTCGGCAGAATGTTTATACCAGTATTTGGATTTTGGAACTGGTTTTCATCAAAGCACTCAATAGGAGGAAGTACAGCGGCAGCGGCAACAGGAACCTGAGAATGAGCAGGACCAATGGAACCAGTGGGAGCAGGTGGAGGAGCAGCAGCAGTGTGTGCCAAAAACTGTTGAGTCAACGTGAATTGACCGCCTCTTAGGAGTTCGCTATTTGCAATTCTATCTCGTGCAGCCGTTATTATTCTGTTTTGGTAGTTTGTATTATTATAATTGTTGTTGCCAACGTTGTTTCTTTGTGGAGATACAGGTGCTGAAGTGGTACCGTCATAGTGGACAGACAATTGAGCTAACGATTCCGAAAATTGTTGCTGTGTTGGTGGCGGCGATAGGGATCGCCTGGTTGTTGTAGAATATTGTTCACGTCTTGGTGCCTGTATAAGCGCAGTTTTAGGAAAAAACTGAGTGATTGTGTGTAACGCAGACCTCATGTTTAATAGTTGCTTGGAAAACCTGTTGGTATTCAAATTGGAGTTGACGTTGGAGCTCGGCGGTTGCAGATCGTGGACGTGTGAAATGTTGTTTGATATGTTGCTTGGAGAGTCTGAAGTGAGATGCCGTGGTGTGCTGGTCAAATTGTATTCTTCTTTGATTGTTTTTCTCACAGATGACGGCAGCATGTAGTATGTTTCCCAATCAATTTGAGAAGACCGAAGAGGAACGGGAGACATTGAAGTAGAAACAGGTGTAGATATTTGTAAAGGAGATATTATCTGAGGACTAGTGCTTGTATCTGAAGAAACCAGCCGATTCAAGGAAGGGCCAATTATTCGTGAACGAGGGGTAGAAAGAACCGTACCTGGCTGGTTGAGTAGTGTATTTCCTTTAGTGACGGCTTGTGGAGTATCTAGCTTTTGTGCAACTGTTGATGCTTTAGCACTAGTATTTGAGACAAACTTGAGCATTTGCTGTTTTCCATCTTGTAGCTTTTTAGAATCGCCATCAGTCGTCAACTTTGTTACTTGAATTCCAACACCTCTCAAGTCTTCAGGCGAGCAATTCATGGTTTTGTAAATAGATATTGCCAAGTCTGCTAGCGTATTCTCATCTCTAGTTGGCGACAAATGTGAAGGCACTGGTTTGGATTTGCTCATTATATTGCACTGCCCGTGTCCCATTTGCTTTGCTCTTGTAGGATCAGCGTTTTCTTTGGCCTTGTAAACTTTTACAGTGACATGTGCTCCTTTATATCTGATTGTGTCGTTTTCGGAATTATAGTTTGGGGTTTCGCTTAGATTGACCATTATTCTGCTGAGAGAGCTTATGCCGCCACCGGCTAACCGTTGACTGAGCTCATTGCATAAGTTCTGGATAAACGTATCAACTTGATCTTGATTATCTGCTCGAACTCCCCAAGATATTTCAACGCCAATGGACTTTCTGTCTAATGCAGTCTTGATATATGTTTGTAAATTGGTATCACCGATTCCTTGACCAAACTCCCACAGTTTTGTGCCAATCTTGGCTCCCAAAAGTTTTTCCAGCTTTTTCCTATTTTCCAGATTTCCAACAACTTTGTTTTCATCCATATTGCCAGTACAACAAAATGATACAAGGTCTTCATATGTGGTGATGTTAAAAGAAGATCCTGCAAGAGTTTTAGCAATTCGGTAGCCAACGCCAGGTAAGTCTTTGATCTCAAGAGGTTTTTTCCCCTTTATCAAGTCATCAAACCGAGTTTCCCATTTGATATAGTATACACCAGCAGGTTTTGCGTTGGCCAAGGCCACGCGGGCAAGCATAATATTGGGCCCAATACCAACGCTAACCTCTAAGGCAGTCTTTTTCCAAATCTTAAGTCTAATTGTATTTCCTAAACTTATAGCACATTGCTTAATTCTGTCAGATCTATCCGTATCAAACATTTGAGTTTGCATTACCAAACTATGGTTAGCCATTCCAGCAGACTCAGACTCTTCGACTTGTCTCATAACGACTCCTGTTACGTCGAGTAATGCTTCATCAACGCTCACAGGATACACGCAGTTGGCTCCAAGTTCCATTAAAATGTCATACATATCAAGCGACGCCTTTTCATAAGCTTCAAAGTCGTACCCAAGAACTACCAATTCAGGACACTGCACTTTCGCGCGCGCCAAAGACATTCCATTTTTCACACCAAGCTTCCGTGCTTCGTAGTTGCAACTTGCAATATCAGAATGATCATGAGTTCCGCTAGCAACACAAATTGGAGCAGAGGCTGGGATATTAGGACGTAACTTGTGTGCAACAGCCGCAAAAAAGCAGTCAAAGTCGACGTGCAAAAAAACTTTGGTGAAGTCTTGGTTGCATGGAATGGGTAACGAGGAAGAGGAAGAAAAAAAAGAGGCTTTAACTAGGTACTTTTGCCGAACAGCGGCTTTCCACATGCTCAAGTGATGTAATCGTGAGTTAAGATAATAATGTTTAATAAATCCTGGATCAGATATATCTGGAATCTTTCTGTCGGTATCCTGAGGCTTTTGGTGTTCTTGGTTTGGCTTTGCTGGCTGAACTATTGGGTCTGTTTTCTCTTCTAAAATTATCCTCGTTTGACCTTTTGGCACCATCTCAGGAATCGTCCTAAAAAGCTTCCAATCGGCTAACTGATCTTGCTTCACAGACTCTTTGATCCAATCTGGACGAACAACGCGATAATTTGCGAAATCTACCTTCTTTTTGGTCGTCAGCGTGCTGGCAACAATGTGAGTGACCGAAGTCTTTCCAACCATGTGCTGTACGTAAATTCCGCCATGAAATACAATCATTCGTTGCAGTTCTGCTGATGAAAATTCAGCACCTGTATATCCGTTAATATAAATAACACAACCTCGAAAAATCGTCTTGTTTTTAGACATGATCAGCCGGGTATTGGTATATTGATTATTATTAATATGGCTTTCATCATTTTCTTGACCTTCAGGATCCAAGCCTTTACCGCTTTCTCTTGCAGAATCTTCCAGCTCTTTTTGATGTCTCTGAACCATTTCCTGAGCCTGGTTTTGTATTTTTTGGCGTTTGCGTGACATATAGTTGCCAAACTCGCCAAACCCATGACCCGCGTACTCGTCTCCGGTTTCATTTTGATCTTGGTCGTCCAAAACGCGTTTCGAGTTCTGCTGGGTTTCCTGCCCATTACGTGTATTAAGTTGTATCATATTTGTCCTTCATTATTCTGTTTCGCTTTGGTTTTTGTCTGTTTATATTCTTGTAAAAATATATATATAGCTATAGTGCGTGGATTTATTAACAGTTGTTTAAATGAAACAAAAGGAAAACACGAAATACACACGAAATGAACACGCGCTAGATCACGTGATTTGATCAACTAGATCAGTAGCTTTACACATAATTCCCTTTTTTTCATACACAAAACTAGCCTAAACGTTACCCAATGCATGGTAAAATGTTTGATTTTACGTAAAATTTGTAAAAAGCGAATTGACAACTCCAGGCTAAAGAAACTGCTTACCATTTGAAAACCACTAAGTTTAGAGATGTAGTACTAAACAGAGAAATACCTGCAATATGACTTTAGCTGTGAGTAACTATTTACGACAGAGCACAAACGCATTTTATTGTATCACTTGACAATAGTATTGAATTTTATTCGAAACAAACATCTTTCATTGCTTATGACTTTCAACGGTCAATTCTGTACCTGAACATCAATGCTTCAAATACTTCAAATGTAAATGTATGGATAATGCACACAGATTAACAAAATGCTGAATGTCATTCAGGGTTAGGTTATTGCTATCTAAAAGTGAAAAAACCATTCAGCCCTAACCCTTGCGCACACTTTTTTTTTTCATTGTTTTTCTTCACCAAAACCAATTTTTTTATTTTTCATTTTTTCATACCCTACACCTTTTTTAATTTTTTTTTTTTTACAAATATTTTTCAAGTATATTCAACCAATTTATATACGACTACAATTACAAATAATCAACAACAATGTCTGATCAAGCACAATCTTTCGAACAACAACAGCAGCAGCAGCAGCAGGTTCAGCAACCTGCCTTCTTTCAACCAAGCAGTATGGATGGTACTACCTCTTTTGCTGAGCAAGGCGGTGCCACTCAGACCATTGAAGGAATGGATACTGATGCTAAAGTTGAAGGTGAATCTAAGGTAAGTAGCTATTCTGTTGTATGTACTCATTATTCATTAATTCAACTATACTAACTGTTTTTTTTTTTTTTTTTTTTTTAATTAGGACGAAGAAGAAGTTGACGCGATGAAGAAAAGATTGAAGGAACTCGAGGTTGAAGCCGAGCGACTCCAAGCAATGCAAGCCGAACTCCAAAAAGAAAGTGCTGACTTGGCTGTTGAAGACAAGAAGGACGTCGACGCACGCAGCATTTACGTCGGAAACGTCGACTATGGCGCCACACCAGAAGAACTCCAGGCCCATTTCCAGTCCTGCGGCACTATCAACCGTGTCACCATTGTGTGCGACAAATTTTCTGGCCACCCAAAGGGCTTTGCGTACATTGAGTTTTTTGAGCCTGCACTGGTTGCCCGCGCTTTGGTGCTCAACGAGTCGCTGTTCAGAGGAAGACCGTTGAAGATTGTGCCAAAAAGAACAAACGTGCCTGGGTTCATGTTGAGAGGCCGTGGTGGCGGATTCAGAGGACGAGGAGGACCCCGTGGCGGATTTAACCCAAGAGGTGGTTACAGAGGTGGATTCAAACCTCGTGGCCGTGGAATGTCTCCTTATTAAACAAAACAACAAAACGCAAATATAATCAAAGTGTTGGCAGGTGCTGCCCGTGTTTTGACATTATTTTGACTCAGTTATCTTTACTTTCTTTTGATTTTTCAATGTGCCTTAATCCTGTAAGGACAAAAACAAACAATATTTGCTTGTTGATTTAATTGCCTCTAAAAAAAAAAAAAAAGACAAGACCAGATACCAAAAAAAAACCTCCAAACTTTGTTTTTCAAAAAAAATAGGGGGAAAAATCACAATAACCAAGAAGAGAAGAACAAGAAGAAAAAGATAAATGATAATTCAAAAACACAAATAAAAAGATTAAAAAAAATAGAACATTAAAAAGAAAAAAAGAATGATTGCTAGTAATGAGCTAAAAAAGAACAGATAATAATCTAATGCGTAAAAAAATCTAAAAATCAAACACTAGAAATCAAGAAAAGAAAACACAAAAGAAAACGTGGCATATTATCTCAATTGAATACTAACTGATGATAGATTTTTATGATAGAAACAAAAAAGTTACGATACCAATTCCTTGAATCCTTTTTAATAGGTTTTTGTTGGGATTTTATGATGACCTCTTAATGACCTTTATTTATATTTATATTATATTTCGATACCATTTACAACTATTAATATTTAATTTTGAAAAAAAAAAAAACACAGCTATTACCACCAACATGTTAAATCTTTGCTGCAAAACCGCCAAGGCCTGCTTTCTTGATTTCCCGAATTTCAGTCGAAAAGTCAACATGATTAAGCGACGACTTTTTACTTGCTTCAACCAAATGAGCATAAGGCTCACCATCTTTGTTTCCAAGCGTTGTATTGAGCTCATAGTCTGTAAACCCAAACGCGTCAGTCAAGGCCACTACGTGAGGAGCAAGTTTAACAATCTCTTGTTCAAGCGCGGCCCGCAAAGGTCCAATTGAGTAGCCTTGGACTTGCGAGTGTTCTACCAAAGTTCCAATGTTATCGAGAATGTGTTGGAGTGCCAAAACGCGTGCCATGCTCAATGAAATTTGTTGAGTAGAGGATGTAGAATTGCCATTAGCAGGGATTTTGGAAAGTGAGCCACGGAGGAACTCAGTTACAAGAAATTGTTCGCCAAAGGCGAAACCGACGTTTGCGGACAAATGCTTGATTTCGTTTGCAGGTCTAGAGTTGAGCGCATTTTTGTATTCAAGCAACAAAACAGTTGTTCTTGCCTCTAAAAGGTGAATGAGGTACTCATCATCTTGAAGCCACTCCTTTGTAGTTTTTGGAGAAGACTCGCCAATTGAAGTACCATTTTTGTGAGTGCCAAAGTTATCAATAGTGTTGATCAAGAATTGTGCTGCAGGGAAAGCATTTGCATGCGCAAAATCTTTTCCTTCTGCCAGAATTATGTCAACGACTTTGACGAGTGCAGATGCTGTTTGCTGAGCAACCACGTAGTTTTCACCTTCAAAGGTTTGCGAAGGAAGTGCGTTTCCGTACAAAGTTGAGAGCCCTGAGTTGTACATGAAACCGTGACCACCCATGAGAATTTGACACTGTTCAATTGCGCGTGTTCCTTGCATGGAAACGACACCTTTGAGTGCAGATGTCAAACTGTGAACCTCAGGCAACAGATTGTCTTTTCCTGTTTCAACCAATTCAGTCATCATGCTGTTAAACTTTTGCTGTATAGCATCGTTGACAAAACCCATGGAATAAGCTAATGCAATGAAAGGCACAAGTCGCATATAAACGCTGGAATATTTGATAACTTGTACTTCTTGTTCAGACATGACTGGCTTTTCACCTTTACCATCACCCTTTTGTACAGCTTGTTGAAACTGTCTGCGGATTGTCAAATATCTAGACGCAATGGTGACAGCTTTGGCAAGAGGAATGCCAACACTAAGCGGATAACCTGCACGCAAATTGGTCATGGATGCATACATAACTCGCGGGTTGCCGTTCAGCACGTATTTGGAAACAGGCCCTGAGGTATCAATTTTAGTAAATCTGTTGAGCAGGTTGTCTGCAGGAATTCTGACATTGTTCAAAACCAAGTACCCGTTGTCAATAATGGAGAAGCCGTTTGCAGCCTTGGGACCAATGTCACCGACAGTCACTCCGGACAAAGGGACACGGGTCTTGGGATTGCGAATAGGAACAATAAACAAGTGTGGACCCAAGTTGGTGTACTTGGACTTGTCGGCGCAGTTTGGATCATCCTTTGGCGGGAAATACAACAAGGCTTGAACAGCAGCGTGGTCAGAAGTTATGCCCAAACCTCCAATCCACCATTTTCTTGAAGAGATGTGATCATTTGAAAAAAGTGCAAGATCTTTAGTGGCTGGATCAAAGTACGCTTTTGTTTGCAGTTTTTGCAAGTTAGACCCGTGGCCAAGCTCTGTTTGAGCGTAGCATCCAATCATCTGGTACGTTTGACAAAGTGGAATCCATTTACGAGCCTGTTCATCAGAACCAATAACTTGTATGACGTACATGAAAGCCGAGTTATGGAGCCGATTAGGCAGGTATTGGCCAAACACTGGTGAGGATGCAAATGAAAACTCTTCTTCAGTCCAGCCATACTTGTTTTTGAGCTCAATCATTTTGGCAGTCACCTTGTATGCGTATCGGAACTGGTCCTCTCGCGAAAGCTCTAAAAAGAGTGTGCGGCGGTTCAACAGAGGAACCTGCTCCATTTGCTTGACAATCTCATCGAGTCTGGCACGAGGAATAGTATGCTTGTAGATAATGTCTTGTAATGGTTTTGGGTCAAACGCATTTTGACTATGTTTGCGAGCAGCTTGTAATTCGACAGACATGGGTAAATGATACGTTTTTTAATGGTATTTTAATAGTTTTTGGATTGTTGGCGATATTTTTGAAAGATAATAAATACGAATTTAAATGAATATGGTATGTATTTGAGAAAAGTCACAAAAAAATTTTTTTAAGGAACATTGGCTTTTTTTATACATCCATCATCAAAATTTACGAGACAAACATCATCGAAGAAATTAAGATAATGTGGAGTGCTTAATAATTTTTGTGGGGAAAGCTTTTGTGTTACTCCATGAATATAATTTTGCACCGAGGATGCGAAAAAAAGTAAGACACATGAAAACAACAAAAAACAGCTAATTTTCTAATATATTTTTTTCTTTTTGTTTGAACAGTTTGTTTCTTTCAGTATTCAACAGAAGTACAAGGTAGTTGATCCAGAAGTTGTACAAATACTCTCCGAGCTATTTGTACATGTATAACTTCTAGACCGACCATCCTGTAAAGTGTCTGTTAATTGAGAGAATTGATATGTGCTGTTTTTGTTGGTCTTTTCGAAAATAAACGAAAAAGGGATATTGCTGATAACAAAAAAAAAAAAAAAAAAAACAAGCAAAAGAATGACAAAATAATTGAACGTATCAAGCAAGTCAATACAAAGTTTAATGTTCCGAAAAAGGGTATAGCCCAAGTCATTGAGTTGAGTCTATTGGTATCATGCGAAAAAGGTTTACCTAGTCTTTTCTTGAATTCTTCAGGTAGTTTTTTTTTTTTTTAGAAACCTTTGAATACAGCTAAAACAAGAGGTATAAATTTATCAATTAAAATAATACCATCAATCAACTGGCTTGAACATCATCAAAGGTATGAATGAATAAGATACTTGATTCCTGGGTATTTTATATCAACAACTGGTTTCCAAGAATATGTCAAAGCCTCTCAACCGCTTTTGAAATCTCCATGCCTATAATAAATCACATTCATCTCATATACCAAGTTTCTATCAATATCAATCATAATCCATCTCTCTTTTTCTTTTATCATTGGCAAAATTCATGAAAAAAAAAAAAAAAAAAAAAAAAGGATAAGAAGAATGGCTGAAAACAAGTCTAAAAAAATCCAAGATTATACACTTTGACTGATTAAGTATTTAACAATATCTATCCTGTTTTTCTCCAACACACTCACACACACATATACTTTTCAAAAAAAACCCTTACCTCTTGTATTTTTTTCATTTTTCCTCAATTGTGTTTCTGTCCCAAGCTGGAAAAACTGGAGTCACCTGTTTTGGCCATTCTAAGAGGTTCAAAGTGTCAGTTTTTGTGCATCTGCAGCTTCCCCCTCTTTTAGTCAAGTGTACAATATTAAAAAAAAAAAAAAAAAAAAAAAAAGCCAATGGATTCTACACACACACACACACATGTATAAACAACTGGATATAATATAATCTATTGATAATATA
The DNA here is from genome assembly GCA_030578715.1 of Magnusiomyces tetraspermus. Classification (NCBI taxonomy): domain Eukaryota; kingdom Fungi; phylum Ascomycota; class Dipodascomycetes; order Dipodascales; family Dipodascaceae; genus Magnusiomyces; species Magnusiomyces tetraspermus. Next base: position 93,466 of record JAKTYL010000085.1, read on the forward strand.
CTATTAATTGAAATAGTTTAAATCAAATTACAATTGGTCAACGCTTAGTTAGGTATTACTTAAGAATTGCTTAAGGATAGTTCCAGAATGCAATGGCAATGACCAAATAAGTACCGACAAGCATAGTACCTTCAAGCCAATTGGATTCGCCATCCATAACAATGTAATTGAGCATCAAAACAGTCGCAAACAAAGCACAGGTCTCAAAAGTGGTAAACAACAGGGACATTGGCTGGTCAATGAACCAACCAATCAACACGCAGAAGGGCGTCAAAAAGAGCGCAATTTGCATAGAAGAACCAATGGCAACACCCACAGACAAGTCCATCTTGTCCTTGGTCGCGACAACAATGGCAGTGACGTGCTCAGCAGCATTGCCTACAATAGGAATCAAGATAACACCAATAAAAGTCTTGGAAACTCCAGTAGTGGTGACAATGTCGTCAATAGAGTCAACCATGTAGTCTGCGCAGTAAGAAACAATAACAGTGATCAAAGTCAAAAGACCCAAGGCTTCCCAAGTGTTCAAAGTAGAAGATTCAGAGTGGGAGCTGGCAACTTCAGAAGAGCCCAAGAGAGGAGAGTTCTCGTTGTAGCTCGAGTTGTTGGCAGCAGAAGATTCGTCATCTTCAGACATATCCTCAAAGTAAGAAGCATGGGTCTTGAGCTGGAAAAACAAGTACAAAACGTAGATAATAAGCAAAATAAGAGCAGTACCGTGAGAAACGTTCAAAACAGCCTGGTTGACAGCGCTTGGATCCTCGCCAGGCTCTTTATTGTCTTTATCAGGGAACGCAGAGTTAAAAGCAGCAGGAATCAACAAAGAAGTGACAGCCATAGCCATCAAAGACGCCATTGTCTGAGCAACGGTTGCATTAAACTTTTGTTGGATACGATTGTAGCCGCCCGCAATAAATGAGGAGCCCAAAACAAGCAGAGTATTAGACAGAATGGAACCCAACATGGAGGTCTGGACAATACGAATTTCGCCACGGTACAGAGCAACAATGGCAACAATCAGTTCAACAGCGTTGCCAAAAGTGGCATTCAAAAGGCCTCCAACAGTTTCACCAACATGGACAGCAATTTCTTCAGTCGCGTAGCCGAGTAACGCAGCAAGAGGAATGATAGCAAGGAAATTGAGCAAAAAGATTGGAGTTGAACCCCATTGGAGCTTATAGGCAATGATGCCTAATGGAACAAAAATAAGGAGAATGTTGACATAGGAGCTGGTGAAAATGTGTTTGATCTTGTAAAGAGCGTGGTTCTGATCAAGACGAGTCCAAGAGGGTCTGCCAGCTTTGACAGCTTCCAATCTCTGGAAGAAAAATGGGCTTTCCGAGTTTTTACGCGAAGCCATCGTGATGGAGTGATAATATAATAACAGTAAAAGATAAATAAATAAAGTAAGATATCAGTTTGTACTCAAGGTTGAATTGAATTCAAATGATAGTGGAAATAAGAAAAAAAAAAAAAAAAAAAAAAAAAAAAAAAAAAAAAAAAAAAAAAAAAAAAAAAAAAAAAAAAAAAAAAAAAAAAAAAAAAAAAAAAAAAAAAAAAAAAAAAAAAAAAAAGAAGAAAGAAAAGAAAGGATAAAGTAAACAGTTAAAAAATATATATATATATTAAAAAAGAAAAAAAAAAAAGTTAAAATCTCGCCTTTTGTAGTTTCCTCAATGCCGGCGTTGCGTGTGGCTGAGTTTCAAATACCAGTTGTTTGAACTGGCATGTATGGCTTAAGTAATCTTTCTCTTTGAACAATGGACTTCTGATATTTCAACATATAAACCTTGGAATATTAGCATAGTATCACTGTTTTAAAAACTGCTATTAAATATTCAATACATTACAAAATATTGACGGTTTTGTAGTGGCTTTTCAAAAAAAAAAAAAAAAAAAAATCAATCTCATTGTCACGTAGACTGCTTCTCCTTGAACATCTTTTTGTATTGCAGGCGTACGTAGTCTTTTCGACGTTTTCAATAGACTACCAAATTCAATTGCTAAACGGCCAAAAGAACAATGGAGGAAGTCAATATAAATAAACAAATTGATAAAAAAAAATGGAAATATTTGAAAAAAAAAAAAAAAAAAAAAAAAAAAAAAAAACCCAAAATGTTAAAGATTTATATACGTATAGAATGTATAAAAAAAAAAAAAAATAGAAATCGTTACAATCTAACAATACTAGCTCTCCACCTCTTTTCAACTCTTTGTCCATCTCAATTGTTTTTCTTAATCCTTCTAAGCTTTAATGAAAATGGCACGTTCATTAGCCACATTTCTTCGGACTGTACGATCAACATGGTCCAAACCCAAAGCATCTCTAGAAGTCATTTCATCAAACAACTCAATCTCATCAATTGCTGGTGAAGCCTTACCCACACCACCATTTTCAGAACCGTCTACTGCTGCTGCTGCTGCACCACCATTGCCATTCTCGCCAACTGGACTAGCTAACCCTGGCTCTGCCTCACTCTTAGCTCCATCAACAAGGTATCGAATAAGAGAACGGCCATGAGAATTGTTGTTGTTGGCATTTCCATTGGCTCCATTACCACCATAAGCATTGTCAACATATTCTGGCAAATTGCTTTCATGGTTTCCACCATACTCACTGCTTCGTACAATCGCAAACTTGACCCGCTCAAACACCTTGTCATACATTCCCAAAACCTTTTGTAATCTGGCTTTTGTCTGGCTCAACTTTTCGCCGCGAACAAGAGCAAACTTGAAAGGAATGCCGTGGGCACGGCTAGGGTCTCTGTAGAAATTAAATACCTCAACCATGCGGATTGAGCTACTGTTGCCTTCAACAAACAGCTGGTGCTCTTGTGGCGAGGCCAGCGAGAAAATAAGCGTTTGGTATTTTTGCAACGAAATAACTGGATGGCTAGGAGCAAGCACTTCGTAAATGCGGTGGTCAACAGCAACCCAAGCAGTGACTTCTGCTAAATCCTTCTCACTAAGACCAAGTCGTTTAGGAAACTGTGCAACAATATCTTGCAAGGCTGAGCTCTTGGAAACAAGAATCTCGTGGTGCTGGTCATGGATGTTTCCTTCCTTTGGAAGCCAAACAAACTCGACAAGTTTCTGGTTCTCAAACTCTGCCAAGCTCATACGAAGAATACTGTACTGGATTTCATGATAACCTGTTCGGCTTTGTTGAATCATCTGCTCAAGTGTGCGGATTGTACGCTTCACTGAACCACGTACACGTCCGTCTGATCCAACTACAAAAAACTGGAGATACTCAGGGTCAACACCAATATGCTTTGCAAGGATTTCAGCAACTTCTTTATAAGGAGCATTCTTGTTAATCCATACAGTGTAATCCTCAATGGATGAAGAAGGTGTATCGGGAATAGCAGCCATCTCAATCTCAGGGTCAGCGCGGTGACGGAACTTAATCTTGACACGGTCACACAAAAAGCCATAGTACTCCACTGGGCTTTTGTATCCCGATGGAGGAACACTTTTTTCAATCACATCTGGTGAAAGCTCTTGTTCAAAAGTGATAACGTCACCTCTGAAAAACTCGCCATCTGTAAGTGTCTTGTTGGGATCAACCCTGTCAATCATAAAAGGCTTGATTTCTTCCCAAAGTCGAACAGGTGTATTGAGTGGCCAGTTCATTGTCTTGCAAATAATGGGAATCAACGCGCCTGCAGTATCGTTTCCGTAAAGAACAGTAGTGCGGACACCAATAAGGGTTTGCGTAATGGGATCAAAGTGCTTGAGAAACAACAACATACGCTCACCACGCTTCTTGTCGCCGACAAAAAAGATATCTTCGTAATTTCCGTACTGGCTGTACAAGTCAGGATCAGCGATTTCCAAAAAGACGTTCAAATCGCCGCTGTTCTTGTCGATAAGACCCAGTTGTGCAAAGGTCTTGGGCGAGTTTTCAGGAATCAGATCTTGGAAACGGTATGTTGTGTTGGGTCGCTGTGCCATTGACCACAGCTGCATAGCTTTACGGTCCACATCGGGGTATAATTTCTTTTGAATAATGTCCAAAAGCTGGCTGGGTGTAGTAGTTTTCTTGACACGGAGCGTATCGGCAACTGCTTCCTTGGGCTGGTCCTCTTGTGCAATACCAACTCTGCCGGGGAAAACAGCAATGTCAAACGTAGTAATGTGCTTAAACTGGCGTTCAGCAGAGGCTACGTTTACATTCATGTAAAGGTATTGCTCTTCACGGTCACGTCTGCGCTTTTGCTCTTCAAGCTCTTCCAATCGCTCACGCTCAATGATGTGCTGTGGAATCGTGTCTTCAAACAGGATCTGGTCGGACATAGTCTTGCGAACATAAACAAGCATGTAAGCACCAGTGTTTCTCCAAAAGCTGGCTGGTCGGGTGTGCTGAAACTGGCTGTCCAAAGGTGGGTCGCCGCCAAAATTGTCGTCCAAAACTTCCTTCATTGTAGCTCTGGTGACCTTGTCGTCGTCAAACTTGTACCATGGACCGTCTTTAGTAGGCTTTAAAAGAGCATAGTAGTGACCAATGTTAAGATCGCCGCAGTGCACGAGAACACCGTGTAAAGCGTATTCGTTATTCTCATTGGCTTTCCTAGAGTCCTCATCTAAAAATGCAGACAAGTCGATTTCAGTTGGAAACTCGTAACGATCATTGATTTTAACAGTGCCACCAGTAATAGGGTCAAAGTCATAACGCTTGAGTTGGAGATGCAAAACAGGAGGAAAAGACTTGAAAACAACACCTTTTTTGGCGTCTTGCAAGCCATACCCAGTAGCCTGGTACTGGTTTTCGCCATCCATAATCTCTACTTGAACGTAATCCTTGAACGATTCTTCTAAATTCTTGAGACCCTTGACATTGAGCTGAATGTCCCAGTAATCTTCAATTCTTGAACTTTCAAAGTCGACATTGACGCACTTGATATAAGACTTGAACTGCCCCACAAAAATCTTGTTCAAAGCGCCTTGAACGTCAGTGCCCTTCATTTTGCCTTCCAAATTGTCCATCAAAACACGATTGAGTTCCTGAACATCGTGCTGAGTAAACTCGTCACCAGAGTCCCAGCCAAACGATTTTGTGAGCTGGAGAGTGCCTACAGGAAGTTCTGAGTTGTTAAGTTTGGTGAAAATGCGTTGAAGAGCGTATGGAACGCTTGCGGTATCATTGTCTGTGGGGATTTGTAGGACTGCGTGTCTGAAAGCAGTAGTAAAGTAAAGAGACTGAAGCAAGGAATTAAGGTAACAGGTGGCACCTTGATTTTTTAAACCAGTATAACCAGTTGCTTTTTTAGAGTTGTAGTTTTTCATATCATGCCACAGAACACCGGTAGGGTCATTAAGCACGCGGATATAGAGCGAAAAGTTGACCTTGTTGTTTGCAATCAGTGGGGCTGCGTTTCCGTCAACTGGAATCATGAGTTTTCTAAGGTCGACAAACTGGGTAAAGCCCCAATCGGTCACGTCGGGATTAAATCTGTGATTTGCAGTGTTGTACGTCATGACACTAGGGCTTTCTGGATTCCACATGACAATGCCAAACTGAGCACAGACTGCCCAGGATTCGGGAGCAGGAGGAGGAGGGGTGGTCGAGTCTGGGGCAGAGGTAGGAGTAGGTGAAGTATCGAGGTAAATGGAAACAGAAGGAGCTTTGTTGCCTTCAGGAAAAAGATACAATCTCCATTTGTAGCCATTAGTATGAAACTCAGGACTGTACTGGCTTTGCTTAAGACCAGACCAGTCCTCGATTGCCCATGTGAAAACGTGTTCTTCCAAAGTGGTGATATCTGGGTCGTCTAGCTGAGGAAGCAGCTTTGATTTTAAGGATTGAACTAGAAATAATAGACATAAAAGATAATCAAGATTATGTTAGAGTGAGTTGAAAGACAATAAAGTGAAAAGTGCACATACCATTGTCGGCTGACACTTTGGCGCTAGCTTTTGAAGCAGGAGCAGTGTGAGTGATTTCTAAAAAATCACTGTTTGGCGAATGGCCGTCCATTTCAATGAATTGCTAAAACAAAAGAATAATGACAAAATATATATAAAAATATAGAAGAAAAGCCAATTAATATAATGTCTACTAAATAATCAAACAAAAAACAAGTTTGTGGCAAAATGAACAAAAAATCAAAAAAAAAAAAATCAAATAAAGTAAACGTCGTATAGCAGATAAAAAAAAATTAAGATGAACAAATGTATGGGAATTGAATTGCAGGTTTTGGAAATTCAAGCAAAACTTACAGTCACAAATGGTGGGTGTGTAGCAGAGACAGTAATAATAGCCACTGGCGACTAGTAATTATAATATATATTTGAATAAAAAAATAAACAAAAAAAGTGAAATAGTAGATATAAAAATATAAAAGAGGGTTTGGAGAGAAATTGAGCCCAAAATTAAGGGAAAAAAAAAAAAAAAAAAAAAAAAAAAAGTATATTTGCTATCTAGCAATTGGAATTTCCCAGATTGGTGGTGATGAAGAAAGCAACGGTGTAGGCAACTTTTTTTTTATTTTTGGGTTTGAACTGTTGCAACCATGTAGTCTTTTCACCACTTTTTGTCAATTAGTCAGAAATTGTGCTTATGCGCGAGCTTTGGCGTGTAGATATTAATAGAAGTATCCAGATATAAAATATACTCGCTTGTTTACGGAATTGAGAATTGAGACCCGACGTTTAGTGGCCGGGTAGATAGGATGAAATTATCAATTAGTAGTCGTGACTATCACGTGAATACTTACAGACACATGTGTGGAAAACCAAATCACTAATCCATTACCAATCAACTTCTAATTAGTTTACTAATTAACATACAAACCCATAGTTCATCGCAGTCTAGACTCTCGGTTCGTTCCAGATAGTCCAGATGACAAAGCGGGGTTCGATGATTGGGCCTTTTGTTACATACGGCTCTCTATCTCTTAACCTTCTGTTCAGGCTGAAATCGTCAAGTCCACTCTGTTTTATTGCAATTCAGCCAGATGTTGCCAGCATGACAAGGATATGATAATGACGGCGTGAATGTAAGCATGTAGAGTAGAGCATAAATTTCTGTTCTACATCGCGTAACGATCAATTGAGTTAGATATCGACACTAATGCTGAAAGTATATTACAAGTACCAAGCATCTGCACAATTATTTATAGCAATTCTAGTAATCGTGCTGTATATAAGCGGAAAGCAATTCCTGTTGCAACTGCGAGCCTTTTTGGTGGGGTCAGCCTGGCCAGCAAGCCTTTTTATGCATTAGTAATGGGTCATTGGTTGTTGGCAGCCTATAAATACCCGGTCGTTGTCTCTTGAACCTTTCAATTGTTTTTTTATTTTATTTTATTTTTTCTTGTTGTTGTATTATACACTATTTTATTATTCTCTACCCAATTCTAATCAATCCCTTTCTAATGGCTACTGCTCGATTTGCTACTAGAGCTCCAATGCTCACTCGAGTTGCCCTCAACTCAAGACTTGCCTCGCGCTTCAACACTCTTCCTCGCAGATTCAATTCCTCTACTGCTGGCTCTGAGCCTCCTAAGCCCAAGAGCAGTGGAGGCTCTGCAACTACCTTGATTGCAGCGCTGGTTGCTGGTGTCGGTGGTTACTTTGCATACACCAAGTTTGCTGCTGGTTCCAGCTCCGAGTCGACTGCTAAGAAGTCTGCTGAAAATGCCACTTTTGACGACTACCAGAATGTGTACAATGCCATTGCCAAAAGACTGCAGGACGTTGATGATGATCCTGAAGAAGGCTCCTACGGCCCTGCCTTGGTCCGTTATGCCTGGCATGCTTCTGGTACCTACGACTCGAAGTCTAAGGATGGTGGCTCCCGAGGTGGTACCATGCGTTACGACAAGGAAGTCGGAACTGGTTCCAATTCCGGTTTGGACCGTGTTAGACAGTGGTTCAAGCCATTAAACCAGCAATTCCCTTGGATTTCTTACGGAGACTTGTGCACACTTGGAGGTGTTGTTGCTATCCAGGAAATGGGTGGCCCTACTATCAAGTGGAGAGCTGGCCGCATTGACTGTGGTGAAGACCAGACTCCTCCTGATGGAAGACTTCCCGACGCTTCTCAAGGAGCCCAGCACATTCGCGACTTGTTTGAGAAGCGAATGGGCTTTTCTGAAGTTGGAACTATTGCTTTGATTGGTGCTCATGCTCTTGGCCGTTGTCACAAGAACTACAGTGGTTACGAGGGCCCCTGGACCTTTTCTCCCACCTACTTTACCAATGATTTTTTCAAGCTCTTGCGTGACGAAAAGTGGAATGTCAAGAAGTGGGACGGTCCTAAGCAGTATGAAGACACCAAGACCAAGTCGCTGATGATGTTGCCTACCGACTATGCTCTTGTCCAGGATAAGGAATTTAAGAAGATTGTCAATAAGTTTGCTGACGACCAGGACTACTTTTTCCAAGAGTTTGCAAAGGCCTTTTCTACCTTGTTGGAGCTTGGTGTGAACTTTAAGCCCAACACACCCTACTACGAGTTTAAGCGTCTTGATGAGGAATAAGCTCGTAGGTGATTAAGATGAATGATTAAACATATAAATATAACTATTATCATGTATACGAATTTAATTTTATTTTTTATTTCATGTGCTTTGAATTTACAAAGTGTGGGTATTGGTGTAGCCGTGCTATCCTTTGTATGGCGCTGAGCTATTATGCTTTGAAATGGGACTTGAAGTAGGTTAATGATTGAAAAATGAAATTTTCAAAAGTCAAATGAATCAATTGAGCATTGGCAAGAAAGTTAAAAGAGGATTATATATAAAAATTTGGTTGATCATGACAAAGTTATTTTAGAGTTGAGTGAGTGTGTGTGTGTTCAAGTAAGCCAAAAAGTTGCCCACAAATGTCACGACTTTTTTTTTTTTTTTTTTTTTTTTTTG